>RPOG01001136.1:91211-171211 GCA_008086565.1 Thalassoma bifasciatum
CTGACATTTTGGGGGTTTGAGGAACCAAAACACAAAAAAACATGTTATATTTTAATAGTTTAAAGATGTGTTCAAATAACACAGGTTTCATAGAATAAAGAAATACATGTGATGAAATACTCAATTCATGATGGAAGGAAATATTACACTCGGACACAAAAAAGGGACGTCACATCATTGACCCATTTAAAGTAGTTGTTTGTTTCAGCTGCTGGGTTAATTGTGATCTTTCTGTAAATAAACCAAACTCCGAAACATTCAGGTCTGTAAATAACTCAAAGCTAAATGTGTAGACATCAACTCTTAAATCTGACACCGCTGAATGAAATCTTTATTTGGAAAAACTCTTCAAGAAGAGAAGAGTTCAGCGACTTCAGAGAAATCCAACCAGCTGATCAGAGCTCATCCCTGCAGGACTCAGAGTGTGTGTGTGTGTGAGTGTGTGTGTGTGTGTGTGTGTGTGGTTAATTCCCTTTTATTCTGCCGCTCAGATAAGACTCCTCTCCTCAGTGAGCTGAATAAATTGCATTTCTCCACTCAGCGAGAGGACGGCCCAGTTGTGAATGAAGCGGCGAGCCTCGATAACGCGGCTTCCTGTCCTGATTATTGTTTCCTTCCTCGGGCGCGAAGGTGAGGTTGAAAGGTTTCGGTGGAAGATTTCATTTTCTCCGCAGATATACATGAAAAAATAATGAGCTGTCTTTGTGCGTACAGCTTTTCATTAATAAAACAGGACTCTGCCGATCAGCGAGCGAGCTGGAAGGAACAAGATGCCATCTTTAAGTTTTTATTGAAGCAGCTTCGGATTCTCCGGGTTAAACATGGAAATGTTCGATCTGTTTGACTCGTACCCTGATTATAACGCTCAGCGCGGCGTTTTATCATCCCTCCCTCTGCGCCGTGCTACCTGACTCCACGTTATAACAGCAGGGCTCATTTCAGAGTGATTACAGCCTTTGTTTCTCGAGTGCCTCTTTGTTTGAACTGTGAATAAGTAATCCTCTGAACTGTACTAACAATATAATGAGACAAATATCTTCCACTCAGAGCTCTTATGTTCCACATAATCCCTTTAAACTGCCTCCACTTACTACAGAGATTTCATGTTTGCCTTTAAAAGTGGCACATTTTATTTTGAAATCCTTTAAGTAGCAGTTTCACTTACTTATGGTATAAATATTTCTTTACAGGGACTGAGAGGATTTTCTAAGTGAGCTGGAAAAGTCTCATATCCAGATATCAAACAGGCTCAAACAGGAGCTAGAGGCAAAAAAAGGAGCTAAAGGCTTAAGCAGGGGATAAAGGCTAAATCACGAGCATAAGGCTAAAACATGAGCTTAATGCTAAAGAATGAGCTAATGGCTAAAAGATGAGTTAAAGGCTAAACCATGAGCCAAAGACTAAAAGAGAAGCTAGAGGCTTAAACAGGGGCTAAAGGCTAAAACATAAGCGTAAGGGCTTAAACAGGAGCTAAAGGCTAAAACATGAGTTAAAGGCTAAAACATGATTATAAGGCTAAAACAGAGGCTAAAGGCAAAAACAGGGGTTATAGTCTAAATCATGAGGTAAAGGCTAAAACATGAGCAGAAGAAAGCTCAAGAGGAGAGTGATAAAGCAAGTGCTAAAGGCTAAAACATGATTATAGGGCTCAAACAGAGGCTAAAGGCTCAAACATGAGCAGAAGAAAGCTAAAGAGGAGAGTCTATCTCGTGCTCGTATTCCGATTTCGTGTCCGATCTCCGAATTTGTCCTCGATCTCCGATTTTGTCCCCTATTTCAAATTTAGTGTTCGTATTCCGATTTTGTACTCAATTTCCGAGTTTGTACTAATATTCCGTAAACCGGGGGCTAAAGGCAGAAACATGAAAAGAAGAAAGCTGAAGAGGAGAGTGATAGAGCACAAGCATAAGGCTAAAGCACAGGCTAGAGGCTTAAACAGGAGCTAGAAGCTAAAACAGGAGCTACAGGCTAAAACAGGGGATAAAGTCTAAATCACGAGTATAAGGCTTAAACATGAACTTAAGGCTAAAGAACGAGCTTATGGCTAAACCATGAGCCAAAGGCTAAAAGTGAAGCTAGAGGCTTAAACATGAGCTTAAGGCTAAAACATAAGCGTAAGGGCTTAAACAGGAGCTAAAGGCTTAAATAAGAGCTAAAGGCTAAGACAGGAGCCAAAAGCTAATACATGAGCAAAAGGCAAAAACAGGGGTTATAGTCTAAATCATGAGGTAAAGGCTAAAACATGAGCAGAAGAAAGCTCAAGAGGAGAGTGATAAAGCAAGTGCTAAAGGCTAAAACATAATTATAGGGCTCAAACAGAGGCTAAAGGCTCAAACATGAGCAGAAGAAAGCTAAAGAGGAGAGTGATAGAGCACGAGCATAAGGCTAAAGCACAGGCTAGAGGCTTAAACAGGAGCTAGAGGCTAAAACAGGGGATAAAGTTTAAATCACAAGCATAAGGCTAAAACATGAGTTAAAGGCTCAAACATGATTATAAGGCTAAACCGGGGGCTAAAGGCAGAAACATGAAAAGAAGAAAGCTGAAGAGGAGAGTGATAGAGCACNAAAATACGTTTTTAGACCCTCTTTTTGTCATTGACCCTATTAACGAATCATTTAAAGTAATAGTTTGATGAGTCTGTGTCTCTCTCTGCAGCGTTACGCCCGAGCAGACAAACGTGGGAAACTCCCTCGCTGGATTCAGGAACACATTAGTGACGGCAGCTTGAACCTCACTGTGGACGAAACCGTTCAGCTCTCCAAACACTTCCTGCGGCAGATGGCACAGCCGTTCAGACAGGTACCACTCAGACTTTAAACACCTGCAGTTCTCTGATCATGTGTGAGGCCTCCAGAGACTAAAAAGCTGAGGCAACATCATCATCGGGGGGTTTGTGAAAAGTGTTTGGTGACAAAATACAAGAAATATCTGTTTGTTCTTCCATTTGTTTCTGGAGAACACTCATGTTTTCAATCCATGTTTTCTTTTTTTTCTTCTTTTTATTGAAAAGTTGTATGAATATGACTCTTCGCGATGGACCTTAAACACAATTTTTCCCTCTTTTTTATTTTAAAAAGCACAACATGGATTGTTTTATACAACCTTGTGATAACTGCTAACAAAAGGTCCTTTCATCAAATGTCATTAATTGATTCAGAAAATGATGAAATAATGTCATTTTCTCAGCTCGCAATGAGCGACACAAGGGTCTCGTCCTGTTACTGGAAATATTGGTACAAATTTCTCTGTTTGTTTCGGTTAATGTTGATCTGAGTTGTGGTTTTTGTTGATTGTTTTTGTAATCCCCACCTAATACACTTACCTTTTAATGACAAGCATTCATTAGATTTGTCAGATTCTCAAGTTTCCCGGAGAACCTGAATGTATCATAAGTGACGTCAACAACATGTGTTCACAGAACAGAAAAGATGAGAGAAGTTAATCAATTTATCCTCATATCCACTTTAAAAATTTACAGATCAACTGTTTGCTTTAGTTAAATTCTGCAAAGAGAATTTGCAAGAAAAAAGCCACCACAGTGAGTAAAAATCTGACAGAAGTGAAAAAACAAACAAACCAGAAACTGCTTAGTATCCATAGGGTTAATTCTTTAAATGTGACTGATTTTAAACATTCAAAACATTATTCTGTAGGTTTTTAACTTTATGCATTTACATCCCCACACACACAAAAAATCAGACTATTTTGGGAATGATTTAGCGGACCACTTGCAATACCTTCACGGCCCACCAGGGGGCCACGACCCACAGGTTGGGAGCAATGACTGTATATAGAATGGACAGCGTGCTTCCGCCTGTCACCGTTCTACGTTTTTGAAGCCAAAAAACCTGTGTCTCTGCATTTCTCTGGCCATTGTGCAACCAGAGTCTGCGCAGTAGAGAATTTCCGGTGGAGCAGAGTAAAAAAGAGAAATAAAAATATTTATTTCTTCTTCTTCAGAAGGTTTAGTCTCCTTTTGGCTCTTTCCCGAAGTTTCTTATATCCCCGAGAAAAACTACTCATGAACGGCAGCTGTCAACTATCGTAAAATGAAACTTATAACACGGTTTTTAACGTCCAATAACTAATGAGAAACTAACTTCTCAGAAAAAAAACACCTGAACACCATGCAGCCAGATGACATCGTCATACTACCTTAGTGTAAGGATGAGAGAAACGTTTCTACGAGGTATCGGAATTTTTTTAAGTTTTCACGGCTCATATCTGGAATACATGGGGAGGCGGGGCTTATGACCTATACTGCAGCCAGTCACCAGGGGGCGGGGCATCTGCTGGAGGCTTCAGTTTGAGCCGAACGTTGTTACGTCCACTTATTATCCAGTCTATGGTTGGGAGTCACTGTTGTAGATATTTGTAAAAATCCTGTTTTTTTTAGGTTATACTGATAGTTCAGTTGTTGAAAGTTGATCCTGCGTTTTAACCTCTAACTTCTCCGTCTCCGTCTTCAGGAGGACCAGTTGGGTTTGTCTCTTCTGACTCTGGAGCAGCTGCAGTCGGAGGAGATGCTGAAGAAAATCACTCAGATCGCTCATCAGAGCTGAAGACGACGCTTTACAGACGTCATAGGTAGAAACTTTGCAGCAGGAGCAGGTTTGACAGGTTTTCAGGTCGTATCATGAAACCACATCAAACACTTAGAGACCAAACACCATCAGCACTAAACACAACTATTTCATCAGCATCTACGTCGAGCTCACGGCTTCAGCTGTTACTTCATTATTTTTCCTCTCACATGTTTGAAAAGAGCAGCTTCACTTTGACACATCAGTGATTTATTTAACTCTTCTTATCTCTGTAACCACTGGGGATGGGTATCGAGAATCAGCTTCTATCAATCCATTGATATCAAAACAATCAAAAACTATCAATTCTTTATATTTTAGTGGTTCTCAACCTTTTTGAGTCGTGACCCCAAATTTTACGCGCACTGGTGTCTGGACTCGAGGGATTTATTCATTTATTTTTCTTTTTGATTAAAAAAAAAACAGAAATCTGCACATACTAATTAAAACCTTAAAGAAACAATGGGGAGAAAAACAGCCTGTATTTCATTTTGCATGTTTGCATTCATAAATGTGAAAAAGAGCAACATTTTTTTTTGTTCCAGTATTTTTTGGGTCTTTATAAATCTTACACAGTTGAGTTCACGCTGCAAAAACTGAAATCTGAGCACGTATTTATGCCTTATTTTAAGTAAAAATTGACTTTTTTTCTTAATATGAGGCACATTCAACTAACTCAGTGATTCGCCCCCTGGTGGGCCGTGAAGGTATTGCAAGTGAGCCGCCAAATCATTTCCAAAGAAGTACGATTTTATTGGAGTGTAATTACATAAAGATACATGGTACAAATAAATATATTAGACAAATAAAGTCATGCTTAAAATGTCAAACTCAGGCCAGTTTTAAAGGCAATTAAAACACTTCGGAGATTCATATATGGGGAAAAAAAAGACCTCGAAAAAGACACTCAATGGGAAACATGTCCTGTAACATAACAACAACCTGAAATGTAATAAAATGAAATATTTTAAAACCCCAATTCTAAAATAACTTGTTGAAAATGTGACACTAGTGCTGTGCCCCAAATAACTACATTTTCGGCTTAGCATCTGTTACATTATTGACCAATTATCAGACTTAAGTTTTATTACTTTATTTTTTTTTTCATTATATTTTGGCCGTTTTTACATTTTAAATCATTGTTACCAATGGGGTTCCAAAAAGGTGTTATACAGCCACCAGTTGTTGGGTTGGAGATGGGCCTGAAACATTTTTGAGATTAAAAAGTGGGCCCTGAGTTGGAAAAGGTTGGGAACCACTGAACTAACTAGTCCAGAAAAATATCTTATTTCAAGATTTTAAAGACAAAAATGTCTGATTTGCTTGAAACAAGTTAAAAAAAAAATCACACAAATTTTCTTGTCAGGATTCTTCAAATGTAATTAATGTCTTGAAACAAGAAACTTCTGTTTTTACCTCATTGGCAGATTCTTTTGACCTGGTAAAAGAGATTTCAGATCCAGTAACTTTTGTATTTATTGAATTAAAAGTGGAAAAATAGTTGATAAAACCTGTAAAGTCAAATTTTTGTGCAGAGAATATTCACGGGAGGGATTGATAAAGGGATTTTCGTTACAGTTAAACTAAACATTTTTCTCGGTCGACATTTTCAGTATTAAACGATAAGAAGAAGTTTTCTAAAGTTTGGTCGTCTTGTTGCTTTAACTTCAGAAATTCTGCGTCCGTCAAACAGGAAACAACAACTACTGAGTGTCTGCTGCTGTAACTGTACATAAAGACGTTTTATACCAACATGTTGTTCAAGCAGGAAGTTGAAATAAAACATTTTGTATTTACATTTTTCCCTCCTGTTTTTTGTTTTATTTTGAAGGTCTAGTCCCTGAAACAGAGAAAAGAAGAACATCTTTAACTGTGAATAACAGGAAGAAGTCACTGTTAAATATCTGATAGTAATTTATTTCAGCTTCAATTTCCAAATATAAAATACAACCATTCATATTAAGAAGAAAAAAAAAAAGCATCAGAGGAAACAGAAAATCCAGTTTCTACACATTTTATAACATCGTGTGACTTTCTGCTGCTTCTACAGTCGCTAACGTCGATGATGCTCTAACACAGGAATCGTACAATCAGTCGTTCTGTCAGAAAAAGACGGTGGCTGGGAAGTGCAAAATAAAAAAAGTTTAAAACACTTTCCTAAAGCTTTACAAAACATATTACAATTAAATTAAAAAAACAGAAATGAATTAGCAAAACAATTTAACAAAGAACAAAACAAATATACAGGATCAAAAACTCAGAAGTTGTTAATTGAAGGGTCAGTCCGACAAATTTTATACAAGTTTTTACAACATTTTCATGGCGAGTGTGAACTGATTTGTCTGTTTTGTGGAACTTTAGACAAATTTAATGTTTAATGTTTAACTCTAATGTGAGGATGAAAATGAAAACTGAAGGTAAGAATTGTTTCCGACTTTGAGATAAAATGTCAATATTTTAACATAAAAAAGTGAAAATTTGGAGAAATAAAGACAAAATTCTGAGACAAAATTCAAGATTTTGAGATGAAATTTTTTAAGTTTAAAAAATCAGTTTAAGGTTATGTGAAAAAAGTCCAAACTGTCTTATTTAAGATGACAAAAGTCTAAGATCAAAAGTCTACGTTTTGAAAAAAAAGTCGAAATTATGAGAAATCAATACAGAGGCAAAAAAAAGCAGAAAATAAAAAGAAGATTTTTCAATATGTTGTCGAATTTTGACTCTTCTCAAAACCTCACATCCATTCCTGCTTTTCCTGAACCAGACTTTTAAATAGTATTTTTAGTTAGAAAAACTGAAGAACAGAAAGAGCTATCTTTGACTCTTAACTTTTAAAAATGATTATTTTGACCTTTTTTCCAAATATTTTGCCTTTTGATCTCATTATTTTGACATTTTTTCTCAAAATTTTGCATTTTGATCTCATTATTTTGACTTTATTCCCAAATATTTTGCCTTTTCATCTAATTATTTTGACATTTTTCTCAAAATTTTGCATTTTGATCTCATTTTTTTTACTTTTTTTCCAAAAATTTTGCATTTTGATCTCATTATTTTGACATTTTTCCTCAAATATTTTGCATTTTGATCTAATTATTTTGACTTTTTTTCCAAAAATTTTGCATTCTGATCGAATTATTTTGACATTTTAACCTCAGCATTTTGCCTTTTGATCTAATTATTTTGACCTTTTTTCTCAAAATTTTGCCTTTTGATCTTATTTTTTTGACTTTTTTTCCAAAAATTTTGCATTTTGATCTCATTATTTTGACTTTTTTCCCAAATATTTTGCCTTTTCATCTAATTATTTTGACATTTTTCTCAAAATTATGCATTTTGATCTCATTTTTTTTACTTTTTTTCCAAAAATTTTGCATTTTGATCTCATTATTTTGACCTTTTTCCTCAAATATTTTGCATTTTGATCTAATTATTTTGACTTTTTTTCCAAAAATTTTGCATTCTGATCGAATGATTTTGACATTTTAACCTCAGCATTTTGCCTTTTGATCTAATTATTTTGACCTTTTTTCTCAAAATTTTGCCTTTTGATCTTATTTTTTTGACTTTTTTTCCAAAAATTTTGTCTTTTGATCTCATTATTTTGACCTTTTTCCCAATATTTTGCCTTTTGATCTCATTATAACTTTTAAAAATGATGTAGCGCAAAGTATCCTTTTAATGTGTCAAGTTGAATAAAATAAAATCAACAACAATCTCAAGGAAAAAAGGGTTTTTCCCAACAGTCTCACACATAAGACACTTGTGTGTGTGAAACATGTCTGAAAATGCGATTTTGGTCAGAAAACGATAAATCGTTCAGCCCTACTTCTGGGTCACGTTCGTTGTTAAATGAATTCCCCTTCTGTCAAAATTCTCACTTAGTGAATTTATTTCAGGACTTGTTAAAGTTTTTTTGATCTTGTGAATTTGTTCTATCCTTTTTAAAAGTATTTGCAAATTAAATGAAGTTTCTCTTAAATGCTGAAAATGTTTTGTAACATAAATGAGTTAAAAAGTTTGTAAAAGTGTTTCAAACTTTGCAAATTTGGTTTGAACTTCCCAGCCACCGTAAGATAAGCTGAGCAACAGTTTCTGAAGTGGAAATAAAAAGTTTGAAAGTCAGATCTCAAAGAGTGAGCTCTCACACAGTTTTGTCATTAGAGTTCAAGTAATTCTTGCTACAGTAAAGAAGAAAAAGCACAAAAAAAATAATGTTGGTCTCTCACAGCTGAATGACTTTTGAGGCATTTTTATGAACAAGTTCAGGAAAAAAAGATTCATCAGTCTGAATAAGGAGCTGGCTCACAGATTGAAGACAGAAAAGAGCTCGAAAAGAATAAAAACGTACCGAAGAAACATCGTTATTCAATTATGAATTCAATTTCAATCATTAAAGAGGGGTATTGTAGTGAACCAAAGTGTTTTTTACATGACTTCTATTTTTCACGCTGCTGTCTCTTTAAGACTCCCTGCTCTGCAAACCCCCCTCTCTCTGATTGGTCAGCCCTCTGGAGGTAAAAGCAGAACACCCCCTCTTTAAGTGTGCGACATGTGCAAAAAAAACCTCTCCACAGTCCTGTCTTTGTCGTCAGATATGTGCGTTTGTTTTGATCATTACATTCAAGCTTAATAAATAAAAGTTGGTCCTTCAAAGGGGGAAAATCTGGACTGGACTGTGGTGCAAAACAAATGAAATACATCAGCGTTGACATTTTTTAAAAGCAAATAATTGTAATAGAATATTTGAACAGTGGAAGGTTGAGAACTTTTAAAACCGTAAACAAACGAGACTTTTAATTCTTTAAAATATCAACACAGTGCAAACACTTTTCGCTTTTGCTGCTTTAAAAATGATTGTCGATAATATTGTTTATAGAAATATAGTTTGAGGTTTTCTTCTTTGTTTCCTAAAAAAACAGGGTCACACTAGTATCAAAAACAGACATAAATATGTGTAACAAAGCTTCAGTTTCTTTACAGTTTTAGTTTAGGTAGTTAAAGGAATTTGTAAACAAATATATTTCTCTATGAGAGTTTTCTTTCTTGGGTTTGATAAGTGGAAAAAACAAAAACAGGAAGGAATGATTGGAAGAAAACCCACAGTGCAACTTTTGCCGTGATAATATTTGACCTTTGTGTTTGGAGAAACTCGTCATTTAAGAGGAAGAAAAGTTTAAAAACTTTTCACTTTCTCTGCCCTCGTGGGTTTGATTAAGGTTTGAAATCAGGAGTTTTTGACACTTAGAGTTTGGAACGAAGCGTCGTGAGGATTGTTGTGTCGTTTCTTCGTGTGTGTGTGTGTGTGTGTGTGTGTGTGTGTGTGTGTGTTAGCTGGTCCCACCCAGTGAGCCTCTCCTGGTCAGACTCTGTGTGCTGGAGCTCAGACCTCGAACATCCGTCAAATGACTCGACTGAAGAAAAAAAAAAAAGACACAGATGAAAGTTCAGGTCACAGTGAATTTTTAAATAAACGCTGAGAAAGTAAAAAAAACCTTTGAATCCTTCAACGAGAGCTGATTAATTTCTTTTCTGACATCATCTTATATTGTCTATCACCCCCTTGTGTAAGACTTGGTTTTTTGTTTTCTTTTAATTATCTTTTTATTTAGAAAAGCACAGTTTATCTACCATTAAACATAACTTTTGATTCACATCAGCCTTCCTTGCTCCTCTTACAGGTATTTCTCAATTATTATTATTATTATTTTTTTAAATAATATTAATGACCTTCTTTTCTGCTGGTATTTGGGAAAGACTGGTACAGAAAGTCTGAATGTCCTTGTCCATTACACTGGGGAACAATTTGAAAAAAAATTGTTGAGTTAGATTTTCATGCTGATTTAAACTAAAAGTGGATGATTCCAAAACTGCAGTCAGTTTTTTTCTCACACGTCAAGTTTTTTCTCCACAGGACAGGACGGATAAAAATTTGGCCTTTTGATCTAATTATTTTGACCTTTTTCTCAAATTTAGCATTTTGATCAAATTATTTTGACATTTTTTGTCAAAATTTTGCCTTTTTGTCTCATATTTTTGACCTTTTTTGTCAAACTTTTGCCTTTTGATCTCATTATTTTGACTTTTTTTCCAAATATTTTGCATTTTGATCTCATTATTTTGTCTTTTTTCCAAAAAAAATTGCATTTTGATCTCATTATTTTGACAATTTTTGTCAAACTTTTGCCTTTTTATCTCATTATTTGACCTTTTTTCTCAAAATTTTGCCTTTATGATCTCATTATTTTGACATTTTTCTCAAAATTTTGCCTTTTGATCTCATTATTTTGACCATTTTCCTCAAAATTTTGCCTTTTGATCTAATTATTTTGACATTTTTTCTCAAAATTTTGCATTTTGATCTCATTATTTTTACCTTTTTTCTCAAAATTTTGCCTTTTGATCTCATTATTTTGACCTTTTTTGTCAAACTTTTGCCTTTTTATCTCATTACTTTGACTTTTTTTCCAAATATTTTGCATTTTGATCTCATTATTTTCACCTTTTTTCCTCAAAATTTTGCCTTTTTATCTCATTATTTTGACATTTTTTGTCATAATTTTGCCTTTTGATGTCTTTATTTTGACATTTTTCTCAAAAAAATTGCATTTTGATCTAATTATATTGAAATTTTTTCCAATAAATTTTCCTTTTGATCTCATTATTTTGACCTTTTTATCCAAAAAAATTGCATTTTGATCTAATTATTGTGACATTTTTCTCAAAATTTGCCTTTTGATCTCATTATTTTTATCTTTTTCCTCAAAATTTTGCCTTTTGATCTGATTATTTTTACCTTTTTTCTCATAGTTTTGCCTTTTGATCTTATTATTTTGACTTTTTTTTCTCAAAATTTTGCAAAATTCAATCAGTGGAGTCTTGAACTCCATTTTTTATTAAAACAGTGCAACATCTTTACACCTACTCAGTGTCATATCTGTTAAACACACTTCATCCTGCTATAATCACAAAGTGTATACTATAAATAATGCTTTACCTTTGGTACTTACTGCTTATTTTGTTTATCGTATTGCTTATTTTATCACATTTGTCCCATTTATTTTCTTTCTGCTGTATCGTTTTAAGAGTTATGGCACCAGTGAATGTCTCCCTGGGATCAATTAAGTATTTCTGATTCTGTTTCTGATCATTTACAAGAGTAAAGGCAAAATATTGTGGCTTTCTTGGTATGAAAATGTCTGCAATTGATTGCACATGAATGAAATGTAGCGTCAAATAAAAACTCAGGTGTTTGATGGATCAGGATTCTCTCACCTGGACGTTTTCTCTGGAGTCAACATTCAACACGTTCAGAGAGTTCGCCCTCTTCATCCTGAAAACACGTCACAATAACAATGTGATGAGTTTTTTTCAGGTTACAAGACGTGAAGAAGAATTGTTGACGTGGCTGTTTTTACCCAGGATTCCTCGGGGCGGTCTCCTCCACGCCGACTCCTCTCAGCTTTCGCACCAGTTTCTCGCTGCTCCTCCGTATGGATTCTCTCAGTTTGGTGAAGGAGCCGCTTCGTTTCAGGTTACTGAGTCCGTCCTGTCCAGAGCCGCCGTCATCGGCGCCCGACCAGCTGGGACGACCGTCGCCTAGGAAACGGACACAAGGACGCACAGACAAGATGATGATGATGATGCAGCGTGACGTATTTAACCCTCCTGTTTTTGTGTTCCTGAAACAAACCAAACACTAGTGCAAACATATTCTGTTCTAATTGTTACTTTTTATCTCATTGTCTGACTTAATTATTTCAAAATTTCAACATTTATCTACTTATTTGACTTTATCTCAAAATCTTGAATTTCATAGTTTCACATAATTTCCTCAAGATTCTGACTTTTTATCTTATAAAATGAACTTTTTTTTTAAATGTTTTGAAATTTCATCTCATTATTTGACATTTTATCTCGAAATTTCAACTTTTTATCGCATTATTTTGACTTTTTTTCTTAAAATTTTGTCTCGTGGTTTGAGATTTTCTCAAAATTCTGACTCTTTATTTCATGATAATTTACTTTCATATCTAAATGTTTTGAAATTTCATCTCATGATTTGACAGTCGTATCTCAAAATTTGGACTTTTGATCTCATTATTTGAATTTTTCATAATTTGATATCAAGATTTTGTAATTATTTTCTCGAAATTCTGACTTTTTATCTTATTATTATGACTATTTATATCTTAATGTTTTGAAATTTTATCTCATTATTTGACATTTTAATCTCAAAATTTTGCTTTTTTGTTATTATTTTGACATTTTTTCTCAAAATTTTGTATTTTGATCTCATTATTTTGACATTTTTCTCAAAAGTTTGCCTTTTGATCTCATTATTTTGACATTTTTCTCAAAAATTTGCCTCTTGATCTCAATATTTTGACCTTTTTTCCAAAAATTTGCCTTTTGATCTCATTATTTTGACCTTTTTCTCAAAGTTTTACCTTTTGATCCCATTATTTTGACATTTTTTCTCAAAAATTTTGCATTTTCATCTAATTATTTTGACATTTTTTCTCAAAATTATGCCTTTTGATCTCATTATTTTTACCTTTTTTCTCAAAATTTTGACTTTTGATCTCATTATTTTGACTGTTTTTCCCAAAAAATTGCATCTGATCTTATTCTTTTGACCTTTTCCTCAAAATTTTGCTCATGACTAAATAATTTTGACCCTTTTCACAAAATTTTGCCTATTTTCTAGTTCTTTTGACCATAATATCTCAATGTTTTGACATTTTTTCAAAAAATTTTGACCTTTTTCTCACAATTTTGCATTTTGATCTCATTATTTTGCCTTTTTTCCAAAAAATTTGCATTTTGATCTCATTATTTTGACCTTTTTTCTCAAAATGTTGCTCATGACTTAAGTAGCTTGGCCATAGTTTCTCAAAATTTTAACCATTTGTGTTACAATTTTGACTTTGAGTTTTGTACATCAGAATTACGGCGAAAACCTCAAACACAGACGGTTTCAGAAAACGTGAACTCAACTTCTCATTGCTCAAATTTTTTCTTCCATTTGTGAATTTTAAAGGTCGTATTTTTTCTACCTTCTACGGATCCAAACTCCTTTTCGTGCGCTCTGGTCAGGATTTCTTTGTACAGAGCTTCAGCTTGTCTGTATTTGCCCTGTTTCAGGTAACACGACGCCTAAGAGAGAGAGAGAGAAAAAACAGAGGGAAAGAATCAGTGAGGAAAGTTTCGTCTGCTCCGTTCGCTCCGTTTGTTTCTGGTCGTGGTCGTTTTACCAGGTTGTTCTTGGTCTTGGCCACGTTTGCGTCGTCTGGGCCCAGTTTGCTCTGGTAGATGTGCAGCGCGCGCTCGTAGTACTGCTCCACCTCCTGGTACTTCCCCTGGTTCTGACACAGCAGAGCCAGGTTGTTCAGCTGCTTCGCCACATCAGGGTGATCAGTTCCCAGAACCTGAGGATCCAGAAAAACAAAACGAGTCAACAACATGTACACTTTTCATTCTGGAAGTTTCTGTTCTCATCATGATTTAAAAAGAGTAAACACAGTAGTTTGTTAATAAATGTCTTCACTCAACCTCTAACCATGAGTGACAGAAAAGTTTTTATGTTTTCATTCATATTCTCAGAAAAACAGACAAGAAATCAGAAATTCTTCTACACTTATAAGCACAACTGTAATGGAGTTACATCAGATTATTCCCATGATTTTCCTGACTCCATAGAGGAGCTGAACTTCTCTTAATAACCCTTTAACGGTGGATGTGTCAGCGCAGAGACATTTGCTTTGAGCGTCTTTTACTCCTAAACGGTTCGTACGATCAAAAAAATTCCAATAGTCTCTGAAAGCTGAGACGTTTCTCTTTCTGCCAATATGTGCTTATTTCGGTAATTTCACTCAGGGGTTTAAGGAAACCTGTGAATAAACACACAGACCGCAAAGAGAAAACAGAGCAGAGTTCGTCCAAAAATGCCAAAAAGAAGATTCGAAGTTTCTGCATGACTCTGAGACAAAGGAGCAACTTCATGAGAGAAAAGGTAACGTTAGATAAATGAGTGTCAGGGTAAATGAAGCTCTCTCTGTCTAGTTTTCACTTCCTTTTATGCGTAATTTGATGCTTGTATTGTGTGGTGACTCTTTTAGAAGGATGTACTGAGTCTTATTTGTACAATGATAGTGTATTTTACCGTCGAAGATACGTAGTAAACTTTTTAGAACGGAGTAACGTCCTGTATTTGTACCGTATACGAAACTGTGTGTGACGGGTTGTGACAGTGGCACATTAAAGTGAGTGAGTGTGAAAAAGAAATAATGAAAATATGATGAAACACTGGTGCTCAGAGCAAAAGAAAGAAATGTGATGTACTGTGTTTTTAAAGAATCAAAACAGTTCTTTTTCCAATGTAAAAAAGGGTTTAAGAAAAGGGTATGATCAACTAAAAAGTACGAAATGTAATAAATGTGTCCAATTAAGTTTCCACGTGAAGTTATAAATAAAGGATGTGGCGTGGAGGAAGAGGAGGGTCATAACTCAAAATTTTGACTTTTGATCTCGTTATTTGAAGTTTTCAAAATTTAATATCAAACTTTTGTAATTATTTTCTCGAAATTCTGACTTTTTATCTTATTATTATGACTATTTATATCCAAAGGTTTTGAAATTTCATCTCATTATTTGACATTTTAATCTCAAAATTTTGCTTTTTTTGTCATTATTTTGACATTTTTTCTCAAAATTTTGACTTTCAATCTAATAATTTTGACCCTTTTTCTCACAATTTTGCATTTCTATCTAAGTATTTTGACATTTTTTCTCAGAATTTTGCCTTTTGATCTCATTATTTTTACCTTTTTCCAAAAAATTTTGCATTTTGATCTCATTATTTTGACATTTTTTCTCAAAATTTTGCCTTTTGATCTCATTATTTTGACCCTTTTTCTCAAAATTTTGCATTTCGATCTAATTATTTTGACTTTTTTTCAAAAAACATTGCAATTTGATCTCATTATTTTGACCTTTTTCTCAAAATTTTGCTCATGACTTAATTATTTTGACCCTTTTCACAAAATTTTGCCTTTTTTCAAGTTCTTTTGACCATAATATCTCAATGTTTTGAAATTTGATCTAACTATTTTGACCTTTTTCTCACAATTTTGCATTTTGATCTCATTATTTTGCCTTTTTTCCAAAAAAATTTGCATTTTGATCTCATTAAATGTGTCCAATTAAGTTTCCACGTGAATTTATAAATAAAGGATGTGAAAAAAGTGAGTCCAAAGTTTGGACTATTTCCTCAATTGGATTACTTTCTTTTGGGCTTTTTTCATCATTTTTATTTTTTATTGACTTTTCAGTTTCCGTTTTCTGGAGTAAAGGATTTTCCGTTTCCATGGACAAAGGGAGCGCGGTTGAAGGACGCAGAGAGGACTTAAAACTATTAAAAGACTGCTTTGGACGATCGGGTGAAGTAATTTTGTTTCATATTTCCTTTGGGGTTTGTGTTTTGTGAATTTTGAGGGGCTTTTTGTTTAGTTTCATTCGGTAATTTTGTGTTATAATGAAAATTCGAGTTTCTGTTTGCATTCTAATGGGTTTTCAGTTTACTTAAACACTTCTTATTTCATTTAGACCTACATACTTAACTTCTCAGTTCAACGAAAAATCACAGGGTTGCTTGTTTTACTTCGAAATCTAAAAAGAATCCCCTTGCTGTCAATATCTCTTTTTTTACCAAAAAAGAGAAAAAAAATCTCATAAAAGTTGGTGTACATGTGTTTGTTTATGCTCCAATTTTCAGCTCATCTTGTAAAATTCCTTCGTTCTGTTTGTTTAAAGTGTTTTTTCTTCACTAAATCTCTATCATCCAATTCTCTTTGTGTGTTTTTTCTTCAGTGTTAAATGTTTTTATCTCACATAACATGCAGAAAATTGGAAATAACTCCAAAAGTTTGAAGTATTCCAGAAGAAATGGGCCTGAACACTTACACCCAGGACATTTTTTTTTACAGTTTTATGGTCAAGATAAGCAAAATAGTCCAGGCAGGTGTTTTAGGGCTCAGGTGTTAAAGGGTTAATGAAGAAAAATGAGACAAAAACAAAAAATAAAAACACCAGACAGTGAAGTTGTAATGCATCAAAAAATCCCTCCCGCTCTCAAAACCAAATGAAAGCAACATAGACACAAACATTTAGGTTTATTTGAAGTATCCCCAACTAAAATGCAAAGCTGAGATTAAACTGTAGCACTAAGACTAACTTATTAACAGATGATTGTCGAATTAAAAAGTGTTTCTCACCTTCTCTCTGATCTGCAGAGCTCTTTTACACAGCGGCTCCGCCTCCTTGTATTTTCCTCTTTTGCCGTAAAGCACCGCCAGGTTGTTCAGTGTTGCTGCCACCTGCAAAAAACATACAAACAAACACATAAACACAAGATGCATTCAATGAAAACTCAGCTTTTCTTTTAAAAGCATCCTAGAGGAGCATTTGTTGTGGTTTTGTGTTGAATAAATGAAGATTTTTCAAAGGTTACTAACAGCTGGATGGTCCATCCCCAGGGTTTTCTCTCTGATCGCCAACGCGTCGTTCAGCAGGTTGGCGGCTTCTTTGTATTTGTTTTGGTCTCTAGAAGGAAAAAAAAATCACTGTTAGATTACAACGCAGTTTTTTTTAGAGTGGACACAATCTCAAAGTTTGATTATGAAAGTTACAGGAATCACTGAGACATGAGAGAGACAGAATCCTGACTTATTAATGTGATTTCTGCAAGATTTACTTTGTTTTTCTCGCTCTTCACATCATGAAAAAGTCAACGTGGTTATGTTTTGAGGTAGAAATAAAGAAGAGACTCTGTTAGAAGAGAAACCAGGTAACTCACCTGTAAACCAGAGCCAGGATGTTCAGCATGGTGGCCACGTCCGGGTGTGTGTGTCCTGACGACTTCTCCAGGTCTTCCAAAGCCTGAAGGGACCAAATATTCGATGAAGAGCTTTTATAACATAATTAATCTTCACTGAGGATGAAAAAACGTCATTACAATGGCTCATTTATCTATTTAAAGAAACTATACAAGTGGAGAAAAGAGGCAAAAACAGCAAAGAGTAGCAATAAAACTTAGTTTGAGGTGGCAAAATTTGCCCCAAAAGCAACAAAGAGTAGCATTTAAATTGGGATAAAACCTGGAAATACTCAAAAAGTTGCAAAAAAATGGTCTGAAAGTTGCATAAAAGAGGGAAAAGTGACTAAAATTGACCAAAAAGCAACAAAACATTGCAAGAAAACTTTGGAGGAAACTTTTAAAAAAGTAGAAAGTAGCAAAAATGGTGAAAAAGTGGTAAAAATGGGCAAAGTCAATGAAAATGGCAAGAAAGTTGGGATTCAACTAGGAAAATAGTCAGTTTGTTACAAAAAAAATGGTAAAAAATGGGCAAAAACAACCTGCTCAACCAAGCAGACAAACTGTTTAAAACTACCTTTACAAGAGAATCAAACTTAGTGGTAAAAAGAGGCAAAAACAGCACATATGAGCAATAAAACTTTGTTTAAGGTAGTAAAAATTGCCCAAAAAAGCAACAAAATTTGCATATAAGAAGTTAGAAGTGACTTAAATGGCCAATAATCAATGAAAATTAGCAAGAAAGTTTTTGGAGGAAACTTAAAAAAAGATTGGAAGTCGTAAAAAAGGTGAAGAAAGTGACAAAAATGGTAAAAAGTGACAAAAACGGTAAGAAGGTTGGGATTTAACCTGGAAAATAGTCAGTTTGATACAAAAAATGGTCCAAAAGTATCAAAAAAAGAGTGAAAAGGTTCCAAAATGAGCAAAATCAATGAAAATTGGGAGCAAACCAGGAAAAGGGTTTAAAGTATATTTTAAAAAATGGTCTAAAAGTGCTAAAAATGAATGAAGAGTGAGTAAAATGGCCAAAAAGCAACAAAAATTAGCAAGAACAACTTTGGAAGAAACTTAAAAAAAATCATAAAGTAGCATAAATGGTGAAAAAAGTGACAAAAAACTGTGCAAACTGGCAAATATGGCAAGAAAGTTGGACTTAAACTTGGATAACAGTCAGTTTGTTGCAAAAAATGGTCCAAAAGTGGCAGAAAGAGTGAAAAGTGACTAAAATGGCCAACAGGCAACATAAATTAGCAAGAACAGTTTTGGAGGAAACTGTAAAAGATTCAGAAAGTTACAAAAATGGTGAAAAATGATGTAAAACAATGAAAAGTGGTAAAAATGGGCAAAGTCAACAAAAATGGCAAGAAAATTGGGATTAAACTTGGAAAACCGTCAGTTTGTTACAAAAAAATGGTAAAAATGGGCAAACACAACCTGCTCAACCAAGTAGACAAACTGTTTAAAACTACCTTTACAAAAGAAACTATACAAGTGGGAAAAGAGGCAAAACAGCAATAAAACTTAGTCACAAAAAAAGGTCATAAAATTGCCCCAAAAGCAACAAAAAGTGGCATTTAAATTGGGATAAAACCTGGAAATACTTGAAAAGTTGCAAAGAGGTGGTCCAAAAGTGGTATAAAAGAGTGAAAAGTGACTAAAATGGCCAAAAAGCAACAGAAAAAATTGCATTCAAGAAGTAAAAAGTGACCAAAATGGCCAAAAAGCAAAGAAAATTAGTAAGAAAGTTTTTGGAGGAAACTTCGAATAAGATTGGAAGTTGCAAAAATGGTGAAGAAAGTGACAAAAATGGTGAAAAGTGGTAAAAATGGCCAAAGTCAACAAAAATGGTAAAAAAGTTGGGATTAAAACATGGAAAATAGTCAGTTTGTTACAAAAAACGGTCCAAAAGTGGCAAAAAAAGAGTGAAAAGTGACTAAAATGGGAAAAAAAAGCAACCAAAACTAGCAAGAAAAATTTAAGAGGAATCTTAGAAAAATTCATAAAGTAACAAAAATGGTGAAAAAAGAGACACAAAACCTCTGAATAGTGGCAGAAATGGCACGAAAGTTGGGATTAATTTTGTAAAGTAGTCACTTTGTTGCAAAAAACGGTCCAAAAGTGGCAAAAAAGGAGTGAAAAGTGTCAAAAATGGGCAAAAAACAACAAAAATTGGCAAGAAAATTGGAAGTGAACCTGGAAAATAGTCAATATGTTCCAAAAAAAAAAAAGTCTAAAAGTGGCAAATAATAGTGAGAAGTTTCAAAAATGGGCAAAAACAACAAAAATTGGCAAATTTAGTGGAAAGTTTTTAAAAATTTAGAAAATAGCAAAAATGGTGAAAAAAGTGACAATAACAGTTAAAGCAGTAAAAATAGCCAACACAGATGGCAAGACAGTGGGGATTGAACCTGAAAAATAGTCAATTTGTTGCAATAAAAAATGGTCCAAAAGTGTCAAAAATGGGCAATAACAACAAAAATTGGCAAGAAAATTGGGAGTGAACCTGGAGAATAGCGAGAACATATTAAAAAATGTTCCATAAGTGTAAAAAAAAGAAGGTAAAAGTGTTTAAATGAGTAAAAATCAGTCTCAGTTGTCGTGGTAGTGGGTTGTTGTTGTGCTGTAATTAATGTAACTGTTCATGTCCTTCAATGAGTTTGATTAGAAACAGAGAAACTAGAAATAATTGCACATATAATCACAATTGCAACACGGTGTCACGTTCCTGTACAGTCGCCCGCTCAGAGGCGTCTCTCACCTGTTTGCAGAGCGGGACGGCGACCTCGTAGCGACCCTGTGATGCGTACTGAATGACCAGGTTGTGGAGCGTTCGGAGACGAGCTGGGATCTCGTAGCCGCCCTGCTGAGCTGCAGCCGCTGCGCTGCTGTGATGAGGCTGAGAAACTGAAGAAAAGAAAAGATCAAAATCCGTGCATAAAATACAAAAATCAGAATTAACTGAGGTTAAAAATGTTTTTTTCAGGTCAAAACACTCTAAAAAATAAAATCCCTATCCCCTTTTTCCTTCCTCTCTTCTTTCATTTCTTTCTCATTTCTTGTTGCCCACACGTCCTTCTCCCCTTTTGTTGGTTCCTATCTTTCTTTCTTTTTTCCTTTCCTCTTTCCTTGTTTCTTCTCTCTCTCTGTTTCTTCTTTTTCTACCTTCCTTCCTCCTATTTCTCCCTTTCTTTCCCCCCTTCCTCTTTCTTACTGTCCCATTTTTCTTCCTTTTCTTTCTTCTTTCTCTCTTTCCTTATATTTCTTTCCTTTCTTTCCCTCTTTCTCTTCCTAACCTTCTGTCCTTCCCTTTTTCCCCCCCTCTTTCTTCCTATTGCTCTTCTTCCCCTTCTTTCCTCCCTTCCTATTTTCTTACTTCCTTTTTCCCCTCCTTCCTTTTTCCTCCCTTTCTTTCTTCCTCTCTTGTTCCTGTTCTTCTCTTGCTTCCTTTCCCTTTCTCCCTCCCTTCTTTTTTTCCTTCCCTATTTTCTTTCTTCCTTTTCTCCCTCCTTCCTTTCCTTTATCTCTCTTTATTTTCCTTTTTCCTCCCTTCCTCTTTCTTTCTTTCCTATTTTGCCTCCCTTTCTTTCTTCTTTCTCTTTCCTTTCTTCTTTCTCTTTCCTTACATTTCTTTCCTTCCTTTCCCTCTTTCTCTTCCTAACCTTCTGTCATTCCCTTCTTTCCTTTTCTTTTTTCCTCCCTTTCTTTCTTCTTCTCTTGGTCCTGTTCATCTCTTCCTTCCTTTCCCTTTCTCCCCTTTCTCCCTCCCTTCTTTTTTTTCCCTTCCCTATTTTCTTTCTTCCTTTTCTTTATCTCTCTTTATTTTCCTTTTTCCTCCCTTTCCCTCTTTCTCTCCTTCCTATCTTTCATTCTTTTTTCCTTCCCTTCTTTCTTTTTTCATTTCCTCTTTCCTTGTTTCTTCTCTCTCTCTGTTTCTTCTTTTTCTACCTTCCTTCCTTCTATTTCTCCCTTTCTTTCCTCCCTCCCTTCTTCCCTTTCTTTCTTCTTTTTCTTTCCTTACCTTTCATTCCTTCCTTTCCCTCTTTCTCTTCCTAACCTTCTGTCCTTCCCTTCTTTCCTCTCTCTCTTTCTTCCTATTGCTCTTCTTCCCCTTTTTTCCTCCCTTCCTCTTTTTACCTTCCCTATTTTCTTACTTCCTTTTTCCTCCCTTTCTTTCTTCCTCTCTTGTTCCTGTTCATCTCTTCCTTCCTTTCCCTTTCTCCCTCCCTTCTTTTTTTTCCTTCCCTATTTTCTTTCTTCCATTTCCCCTCCCTTCCTATCCTTTATCTCTCTTTATTTTTCTCTTTCCTCCCTTCCTCTTTCTTCCTTTCCTATGTTGCCTCCCATTCTTTCTTCTTTCTCTTTCCTTTCTTCTTTCTCTCTTTCCTTACCTTTCTTTCCTTCCTTTCCCTCTTTCTCTTCCTAACCCTCTGTCATTCCCTTCTTTCCTTTTCTTTTTTCCTCCCTTTCTTTCTTCTTCTCTTGGTCCTGTTCATCTCTTCCTTCCTTTCCCTTTCTCCCTCCCTTCTTTTTTTTCCTTCCCTATTTTCTTTCTTCCTTTTCCTCCTCCTTCCTTTCCTTTATCTCTCTTTATTTTCCTTTTTCCTCCCTTTCCCTCTTTCTCTCCTTCCTATCTTTCATTCTTTTTTCCTTCCCTTCTTTCTTTTTTCCTTTCCTCTTTCCTTGTTTCTTCTCTCTCTCTGTTTCTTCTTTTTCTACCTTCCTTCCCTCTATTTCTCCCTTTCTTTCCTCCCTCCCTTCTTCCTTTCCTATTTTTCTTTCCTTTCTTTCTTCTTTCTCTCTTTCCTTCCTTTGCCTCTCTCTCTCCCTAACCTTCTGTCCTTCCCTTCTTTCATCCCTTCCTCTTTTTTCCTCTCCTATTTTCTTTCTACTCTTTGTCCCTCCCATTTTTCTCTTTCCTTTCCTTTCTTTTCCTTTCTCCCTTCTTTCCTTCTGCTGTTTTCAAATAAAAAAAACCTGAATTTTTAAATTAATCCTGATCAAACTCAGATCCTGATCCTGACATAAAAACATCCTGACACATTTTGCTCATATCGCCCCCTGGTGGTGAAACATGTTCTTTGGTCAGAAACAGAGTTTGTTGACATTTACTCTGCAGAAAATTAACTACTTATCAACGACTCTCTGATATATTTCTCTTCCTCTCTTAAGGATTAAACTCGTCTTCAGTGCGTTTGTTTCTCCAACGCTAAAATTCAACAGGAGAGTTTGAAATGTCTTTGCTGCGTGTGAAGAGTTTTCACTTAGAGGACCTCAACTGCAACAACAACAGTTATAGAAACATGTTCAGGAAGAAAAGATTGAAGAGTAAACTTGTTTATAAATGTGTTAAATGAATGTTTTTAGTCTCACTCTGTGTCTGCTCCTCGTCCTCTGTGGGAAACAGATCATCCAGAGACTCTTTGTGTGAGGACGTGGATTTATCTTCCTGAAATGAGGGAAGAAAAACATTAAATTAATCTTCTTTTCTGACTCCACAGGTGAACGGATCAAACCCTCGCTCCTGTCGTCGTTTCCTCACCAGCTGCGGCTCCTCCTGGTCGTATTTGCGTATGGACGACATGAACTGCAGGTGTTTGTTCTGCTCCTCTAAGGTGACCACTTCCTGTTCTCTGTCCTGGAGTCGCTGCTGAGCGCCGGCCAGCTCGTCCCTCAACCACTGGTTCTCCTGACACAGACGCCGCACCTGAGGAGGAGAGAAGAGGAGGAGAAAAGGAGGAGAGAGGAGGAGGTTTCAGAGGATGGAGGGTTGATGACAGGAGGGATGTTCCATAAACAAACCTGTGTGCGCAGCTTCTGTTTCTCCGCCTCCAGAGAACCAAGGTGAGCCGATAACGCCATCATCACCTGAAGAGGAGAAAATCATTAAACACCAAGAGAAAACACAACAGCTCTGAAAAAAAAAACAGACGTGAAGCTGTTGTTGATGTCTGACTTTGTCTTTGCATGGTAGAGTTTGAACTGTCACTTGTAGATGTAGTGATGAACTGTGTTAACTGACAATGGTTTTCTGAAGTGTTCCTGAGCCCACGTGCTAATATCCTTTACGCAATGATGTGGGTTTTCAATGCAGTGCCGCCTGAGGGGTCAAAGGTCACGGCCATTCAATGTTGGTTTTGGGCCTTGCTGCTTACGTGCAGAGATTTCTCCAGATTCTCTGAATCTTTTGATGATATTATGGACTGTAGATGATAAAATCCATCAATTCCTGCAGTTGGACAAAGTTGAGAAACAATGGGCCTCATTCGCGAATAAATGCGTAGAAATGTTCTTACTCCCCGCACGAAATGAGAAAATACGTAAAATCACCGTCGGATTCATGACACGTGAGCACCAGACGTTTTTGTTCACTCCACTGAGCGAATATTAGTGAATCAGAATCATTCTAAATCCACAGGCGCGTTCCTGCATCCTGAAATTAACATAAACCACGCCCCAATTCATCCATATAAGGACGTCTGTTCAGAGGTTCAGGAGGAGGAGCAGTCTTCCTTTAGGTCGAGTAGTAGTCGTAGTTGGAGTGTCGAGCAAGAGAGCCACAGAGTCTCTGAGCAGACGTCTGCGAGCAGGACTGGCCTCTATTTACTAGTCGACTAAGAGGACCACGACACTCCCTCTAGCATGGCACATAGGCAGACATAAATAACACATTAAAACAGCTGCTGGATATTTTTACAAACAGGTAAATAAATCTGAGTGCGTCATTTACTCAGAAAATGTTAAAAATCATAAGAAGAAGCCAATTATTTTACGTCTTCTTTCAGTTTGCACAACTTTATGAAAATGTTTGTCAGAACAGTCGACGATTTAATCATAAAATAATGTGACATTCTGATATGCACATGATTATATTTTAATCTAAACTAAGTATTTAATTTAAGATTCAATATTATAAACATGATGAGGACGAAAATGTGTCAGTTTCATCGTTATTTAATAAATTTAGCCAATGCACAGTTTTTAATTAATGAATTCTATTTCAGGCTTTTTTACTTTACTAAAAGTAGTTTTTAAATGTTACGTTTTTAGTGAAAAGAGTCTGTGTTTTTAGTTATATAAACAGCTGATCATTCATTATTTGTGCGTACTCATGGTCTGAGGTGGTTCTACATTTGTTTGCAAAGTAAGAAGAAATTCAGGTAAGAAAACTTTGATGAATCACAGGTTTGTTGGACTATTTGCTCACGCAGTTGTTGACAAAGTGGTGAACCTGGCTCCATCTTTGCTTGTGAAGGACTGAGCCTTTTGGGGATGATGCTCCTTTTATACCCAATCATGACACTCACCTGTTTAAATCAACCTGTTCACCTGTGGAATGATCCAAAAAAAGGTTCTTATTTTAGGAGACTAAACAAGTAGATTTTTCTCACAGTCTTGAGTAACTAAGACATCATTTTTGTCTTTTAATGCCATTCACTTGACATTATTCTGGGCTTTTCTGGTGAATGTGGCTCAGATAAAATCTAATAAGACATTTCTACATTAAATGAATTGTAAAGTCTTCAGAGTTTCAGTTTGTGTGAAAGTTTCTTGAAAGTTTTACTAGAAATCATTTGTGCTTTTTTAAGTAGCCAGAGAAGTAAAGTGAATGACTGAATGTGGAACTAAATGTGAGGCTGAAGGCAACAAAAAAAGATGATACATTTTATATTGAATTTGATATAAAAAAAACTTATTGTGATTCTTTCTCTCCGCTCTTGTCTGACCCACCTGAGCTTCACTCAGACCCAGCTCGATTCTCTCCAGCGACTGTCGGATGATTCCCGTCTTCTCCTGCTCCACGCTGCCGCTCTCCGGCGCCGCACAGTTCTCCGTGTGCTCCTGCAGAGTCGCCAGGAGGCCGCGGTTTTCTCCTCTCAGCGCCTCCAGTCCTGCGATCACCTGCTGCGTGTTACACAGGATCTCCTCTGCTGACAACATGGTTCCTGCTCTGTGGTTCCTCCTTTAAACAACTGAGCTGGAAACAGAAACAGAAAAACAGTCAGTGACTTTTTATTTAGTTATTTTTATTCATTTGTCTTTGTTTTGTTCAAATCTTTTAGTTAAAATTATTAGAAAAAAAAAGAGGACGGAAAAGGACAAGGATGAAAAGAGCAAAAGTGAACAACAAAGAAAAGAAAGAAAAAAAAACTTAAAAAGGGGAGAAAAAAAAACGATCGTTTTAATTAAATTCTAATATCATTAAAATTCTAAAATATTTTCACATTCCTTTTATTTATATATAACTTGCTAAAAGCTGCTGCAAAGTGCTACACTCATGGTGGATCAAGATGAGATAAGATTCCTTATCCTGTCTTGATGTTGGGTCTCTGTTAATAAAATAACTAAATACTCTAACATTAACAGGTATCAACCTGCTAATGTTTTGTAAAGTGTCTTGAGATAACGTTTGTTATGATTTGGCGCTATATAAATAAAGATTGATTGATTGATTGATTGATTATTTATCTTTAATTAAATACATACATACATGTTTATTCTTGCATAATTCCTAATTCATTTAATGCACTGCACTTATTATACACATATTGTCATTAATACATTGTATTTTTTATGATTGTTGACACTGATGTTCAATTAAATTTAGTCATTTGCTTTCTCTCCCACTTTTTTTTTCCTTAAAAAAAACATAAAAAATTTATTATTCAATTTTTTAATTAATTAACCTTTATTATCACTAATACCTTATTATTATATATATTATATTCACATTATTATTATAACAATTATTACAACAATTATTTCCACAATGCTTAAAACCATATTATTATTATTATTATTATTATTATTATTATTATTATTATTATTAATAATAATAATAATAATAATAATAATAATAATATTGTTTTAACATATTTCTATATTTTTGTTCAACACTGTTTTGCTTAAAATTATCATTTATTGTTTATCTCTTTTAATTTCTATGCAAATAAATCTTATGGCTGTAATATCAATCACCTATAATATTGTTATTGGTATTATCATGTTCAACACATACACACAATTTATCCAGTTCCTTTTTTCTTGTCTGTGATTGTTTTGCCTTTGTTATACTCTTAGTTCTTCTATTTTGTCTCTGTTTATTGTACGTGTTTAATGTAATTCACCTGTATTGCACCTGTGTCACTAAATAATAATAATAACAAACAGAAATAGTAAAAAAAATAGCAGATATTCATGAAAAACTATGGGAAACTAAAGGAAAGAAAACAACAAACACTGTGCAGGTTTCAGTGATAACAGCTGTTGTTCTGCTTGTTCTGACACAGAAATACGAGCAGTAAAAAAACAACAGCAGAGGAATCAGTCGCTCGAGGCAGAAAAGGCAGAAAAGGGAGGAGCTGTGTTTGTGGTTTGAGGATTTTAAGAGCATGAGTCAAAATAGAATAAAGCAGCAGCTCCATAAAAGTGAAAGAAGTAACTTTGAGTGTGAGGTTTGTTAGAAAGAAGAACAAAGATTCAAACAGTCAGCAAATATAAACTGGTTTTCAGGTTCCTCTTTCTTTACTGATTATTTTAAGAGAAAATCTGTCAGGTGAGAGGAGGATAAAAAGCAAAATACAACTATAGAGACATTTAGATAAGGTTTTCATTCATAAAACACTGAGATACAAAGATTTTATTTGTAAGATGATAAAAAAATGTAAAAGTATACTTTTGGTTTTTCGTCTCGTCTTGGCTCTAAATGTGGATTAAACATTAAATTATGGGAATAATGAAGTGTGATAGTGAAGAAAACAGTCCACATAAGGGCTGAGTGATTTGCAATTATTTTTCCCTATATTGCAATCTCGATTTTGATGTGATATATTTTTGTCCAACAAACACAGGCAATAAATCACTATTCTTTCAAAATATATGAAATGTTAAGAATTATTAGGAAAGTATAACTATAAATATCTAACTTTAAAAAAAAAAAAAAAAAGCTTTTTTTCCATAAATTTGATATCAATTGTAAAAAACAATCCACAAAAAACTCTGTTTGTATAAATAGGTACATGACAAAATTATGGGAATATCATGAAAAAGTTAAATATTTTATACAGAATTTATACAGGTTATTTTTTATGAAACATAGAGTGAAGTATTTCATGCTTTTATGTCTTGAATTGTTGAGTATTATGGCTTATAAACAGTAAATAATGTTATTTTTATTCTCTGTAAATAGTGCTCTTATTATATATATTTTTTCTAAATTGCTCATTTCTAATAACTATATTAAGTCTTTATTATTATTATTATTATTATTATTATTATTATTATTATTATTATCATTATTTTTATTATTATAAAAAAAATCCACAAAAAACTCTGTTTGCATAAATAGGTACATGACAAAATTATGGGAATATCATGAAAAAGTTAAATAATTTTTACAGATTTTATAAATTTTGTACTCATTAAACACAAAGAGAAGTATTTCATGACTTTTATTTCTTGAATTGTTGAGTATTATGGCATACAGATAGTAAATAGTATTATTTTTATTCTCTCTAAATAGTGCTATTATGACATTTTTTCTAAATTGCTCATTTCTAATAGCTATATTAAGTCTTTATTATTATAATTATTATTATTACTAGTACCACAGCTAATTTTTTTTAGCTTATTTTACTATCTTCTTTGTATTTTATTTTTATTCTATTTTATCTTATTTGTATTTTATTTTTATTCTTCTTTATTGTTGCATCCTTTGCACTTGGAATGTTTGGTGGAATTTTCCCCATTAAATAAAGATTATTAATCATTAAAGATTATTCTATTTTATTCTAAAAACCCCAATTTAAGTGTCTCCAAAATTAAAACAAAACACAAAAAATAAAGAAGGAGAGAAAGAGATGCTGTAAGACTCAGGTGTGGTCACTTTTCCAGTTTTTAAATTATTAAAATATGACTAATATTTAAACCTAATGATACTAAATACAGACTAAATAAAGGAGTGCGTCACATTTCTGTTTATTTCTCTTTAAATAAATCCTCCATGTGTCCTGTGACTGAATGAAACCTTCAGAAAACATCTTTTAAAATGATGATATGTCTGCAAAACTCAGTGTAAACAGAGAAAAAGCTCAGAGTTATTTTTAGCTTTTACCTGCTAAGTCCGGGCTCCGGCGGCGTTTTTCCTCTGATTCTCCACAATTTCAGCAGGATTTAATTTCCGCTTTAAAACCAGGATATTTCATAAAAACAGGAACATTTTCATGTCGCTGAGTTCGGGTTTGTTTGTTGTTTAAAAACAGGTGGGACGGTGAAAAAGAAGCAGCAGTAAATTATTCACCTGCTGCTCCTCAGCTCCTCCTGTCAACACATGCGCATTAGCATCAAGCTGGGAGCACTGACGCAGCACATCCGGTTATCGCCTTCAAAGTAAAAGTCTCACCAATGCAACGGCAGGATTATTATAAGAGTCAATGACAAAAAGAGGGTCTAAAAACGTATTTTTAAAAGTTCTTTGAAAATGGAGAAAAACATATTTCTGAGTGAAGAATTATGTTTTCTAACAGATTTCAGTAGTTGACCAACATTTCAAAGTTTTTAGGTTCATTATTTTTTAGTATTTTTAATTTGAGCACCCAAAAATGTCAGGTGGTGCAACCAAATATATGAAAATATATTTATATGTTCCTGTTATTTTTTCTGTGTGAAATTATTGGCAAGTATCTCTCAAGTGTCTGTAGTGACTCATACATTTTCATTTTGTGTGTTTCATTTCTTTTATTTGTGAATAAGATAAATAATTTGATGTTAAAATAACATTTCACATTATTACATTGGTTGTACCACCTGACATGGAAATTGTTCCAGTCACCAATGAAGTGAAAAAACCTTTTTTATCAGTATTTCAGAGAAATCTACAAACTTTTCCACTTGGTCACAAATGTCATTTGGGCTCCTCTGGCTGATGCAGTTTCCTGTTTCCTGTTTTATTCTCTTCACTTTAAAATAAAAGTCTAATGTTACGGTTGCACCACCCTGACATTTGACAAGGTGAAAATTACGGGACAAAAGTTTTTTACATTTCTCTACAGCTTTAAAATTCTTTTTATTTGCAAAGAATGTTTTATTTAAAAAGGTTGAAGCATAAAATAATGCCACTGTATTTTTAATTTCCATTTACAATAACTGACATTCAATTTTTAGAGTTTAATTACTGTGGATACTTGTCAGGACGGTTGCACCACCTGACATTTTGGGGGTTTGAGGAACCAAAACACAAAAAAACATGTTATATTTTAATAGTTTAAAGATGTGTTCAAATAACACAGGTTTCATAGAATAAAGAAATACATGTGATGAAATACTCAATTCATGATGGAAGGAAATATTGCACTCGGACAAAAAAAAAGGGACGTCACCTCATTGACCCATAAACAACTTTATCCATGAAGCGACTTTCAAAATAGGGTTTCAGATTCTAGAAGAGAAATACAAGGAGGAAATAATAATACCACAAAAATAACAGAAGACATTATATAAGATATTTTGAATTGCTTTTTTTTTGTCTAACCTTAATTTCACCCAAAATTTTACTTAAGCAAGACAGCAACACAAAAAAGTTTCTCTCAGAAAGTGAGACAGAACATTTTACAGCAAGAATATGTTACAACAATCAATAAATAAGCAGTGTTCAGTCATCAAAAATGTCCATTATATTACAATTACCACTAAGATATTAAGATGTATCACCATATTATTGATTATCTATCTATTGCTGCAAGGAACCTTGGCTCCCTATTTGCTTCATACTCAAATTAAATTATATATCTACATCTTCACACATCTACACTCACAAATTAACAAACAGAGCAGAAATAAATGAATAAATCAGAATCAGAAATACTTAATTTATCCCATGGAGATGTTTAGAGCTACCATTGTTCATCACATATACACAAAAAACATAAATTTAAAATAAAACAATAGGGTGATTAAACCAAGCCATAAAAGAGAGCAGTAGTAAAAAATTATAATAATAATAATAATAATAATAATAATAATAATAAACAATTTACAAGAAACAAGCACCAATGGTATTAGAGAAAGGAAAAAGAAAAAGCAGTAAACTCCAAACAAAACAAGATTGAAAAAAAATATATAGAGAAAAAGGATTAAAAAATGATTTAAAAAAATTAAAGATCTAAATCTAAACTATTTATGTCACGGATTTGACAAAACAACCCTCCTCAGAAAGATATTGCTGTGATTGATGTTGAACAGTATACTGACCAATTTCCAGATGATTTATTTAGAAAAATGTTGGAATATATGATAAACAGGTTGAGGTTTTTTTATTTGAGAAAAAGTAACTTTTATGCTTTCCTCTAATACACTTGAAAAAACAGTAAACAAATACGTACATTACAAAATAAAACAGTGTGCTTTTATTCTGAAGGCCAAATCCTTCAATTTCCTGTATTTGAACAGGTGTGTTTGTTGAACTTGATGCAGCTGAAGAGCTTACCTGATCCCATATTTCCCACCATGCACTGCAGCAAAGAGGCTGGACCGGATGGTTCGTGCCCGGGGGGAGGAGGCCACCTGTCGGTCACAGAAAGCAGCTTCTCCCCCAGGGAAGAAAAGAAACTGAACAGGCAGAAATCAATCAATGGTCACAGATATTTGGTCAAAACATGATAAAAAACATTATTTCAATGCTGAACAAAAATAATGTCATAAATTAAAGCAGGATTGGAGATAAATAAATACAAATAAAAGCTGGTAATACATTTAAAATCAGCTTAATTTGACAACAATATTTTTTTTTAACTGATTGTGAACATAAGATAACATTGGTAAATTTTAGTTATTAAAATAAGTAGTTTGACCAAAGGGTTGACAAACTATGTGTCTTTAAAAATAAAATAGTGGATGAATTATTGAGTATTTGTTGTTGTCAGAGGCAGAAATGTGCAGCTCAGTCAGATTAAACAGTTGGTTCAGCTTTAGACTCATTAATGTCACAGAAACTCAGCACAGGCCGGACTCAGGTTTGAGGAAACAATCAACTTAAGTGACATTAAGACGTCGTTTCAGCAGCTTAACTCCACCGAAACAAAGAGGATCTGAAGAAAATCTGCTGCAGGTCTGAGCTCGAGTCCACGTTAAAGAAAAATAAACTTTACTGCAAAGGTGGAATAATTTCTGCAGCTTTAATTCAACACAATGAAGAAAATAAACATGATTTTTTTTTTCTTTTTCTCATGGTTTGGCAGGGAAGATTTTTTATTTATTTATTAAAACAAATTTCCTCCAGGTAAAAGTATATAAAAATGAAAAACTAGCTTTGTTGGGAGTTTTTTTTTTTCTTTGGCCATGTTAAGTCAAAAAAGTAAAAGAAATGAGATTAAAAAAAAATAAAAATGTCTACTTTTTATCTTAAGACTTTCACTTTTTCCTCATAATTTTGACATTATAATTACAAAATTCTCATTTAAAATCTCACTATTTGACTTCATCATTTTGAAATTTCACCTTTTTATCTCAGAATATTGACTTTTAACTAAAAAAATCTGACTTATTATCTTATAACTGTGACTTTTTATCTCAAAATTTAAACTACTCTTCACATCAATGACTTTTCATTACAGTACATTGATTTTTTTTCTCACATTATTTGACTGAATATCTCAAATTTTTAACTTTTTATCCCCAAATTGTATTTTTTTAATGTCATTATTTGACATTATATTTCAGTATTTTGACTTTATTTAAGTATTCTAACTAAATCATGATTTTCCATCTCAAAATTTTAACTTTATAATTTCTACATTTTGACTTTTTATCTCAGTCATGTGTTTTTATCTCAAAACTTTCACTTCTATCTCATTATTTAACTTAATATCTCAATTCTTTTTTACTTTTTATTAATTGTTTGACATTTTAGCTTAGTTATTTTAGTCTGAAAATGTAATTCTGTTTAAGTATTCTGATTCTTTATCTCAAAATCATGACTTTCTGTCTAAAAATTTAACTTTATAATTTCTACATTATGACTTTTTATCTCAAAACTTTTACTTTTATCTCATTATTTAACTTAATATCTCAATTTTTTTTACTTATTATTAATTGTTTGACATTTTATCTTAGTATTTTTAGTCTCAAAACTTAATTCTGTTTAAGTATTCTGACTCTTTATCTCAAAATCATGACTTTCTGTCTTAAAATTTAACTTTATAATTTCTACATTTTGACTTTTCATCTCAAAGTCATGTGTTTTCATCTAAAAAAAAAAAAGTACCTTTAGCTCATTATTAGACTTTTTGTCTTAAAATGTTGACTTTACTATCTCCAAATTTTGACCTTTTTCTCAAAATTTCAACTTCTTATCTCAGAATTATGACTTCAGTCCCAAAATTTAGACTTTATTTCTATTCAATTGTAGGAAATGGGCTCCCATAATAATGGATTAACACATGTTTAAATAGAAAGAAAAAGAAAATGTTTGAATAGCCAGGATGAAGGTCAGAAATAAAACTGGTCTGTAGGTGGAGCTCTTTCCTTTACTCTTTTAATAACAGGGTTAACTGATCAAACTAGTCTCCACCAGCTCCAGACTTTTCCTGCACATAAAACATCATCAGGAAGATTTTCAGGATGGATTTAAATCAAACAGAGTCTTAAATAAAAGGATAAAGTGAGGAGTCATGAGGAGGAGGCAGCTGCAGCCTGAGGAACCGGAGCAAACCTGTGTTTCTGTGTGTGCGTGTGTGTGTGTGTGTGTGTGTGTGTGTTTTGTGCTGCATGTGCCGCTCTGTGACAGTTATATGAGCCGGCTGACGGACGGCTCAGCTGTCAGAAAGGCAGAGAAGCTCCAACAACTGACTGTGGAGGCCGTGCAGGCAGGGAACAACCATATAAGGTCATCGTCCCCCGGGGAAACTCCTCCAGGCCGCCGCGCTCCGACCGCCCCTCCCTCCGCTCCTCAACCCGGGCTGGGATCAGGGTCAGGGGGTCAACTGATCAGGTTCCTGTGGGTCTGAAAAAAGGTCCTCCTTAAACCAGAGCGGTGATGTAAAAGTGGACACGTTGCTGTGAGGGGAGGGGGGGAGCAAAAGTCACAAAACCAATTTATCAAATCAAACACAGAAACAAAATCAAGCTCAAAGACTCATAACAGATGTTTTATTTTATTATATTCATCCGTGTTAACTGTAAGAATTTATTCACTATAGTTTAATCTGGAAGATGATATTCTCTCTCATATTAACTATTGTTGGTGGAATCAAAATAACTTTTAAAATCATGTCATAAAGATTTAATAATTTGTCAATTCTGCTGCAAAACAAATCTATTTACAGGCCAACAAACCTAACCGAACCTAACCTGAGCCTAAACTAAACCAAACTTAACCTAACTTCAATTAATGTAAACAAAACTAAACAAAATAGAGTCTAACCTTAACCTAACTCTTAACCTAATCTTATCCGACTCAACCTAACCTGATCTAAACCTAACCTTAGCCCAACTTAAACCAAACCTGACCAAATCTAAATCTTAACTCCCCTAACCTTAACAAAACTTAACTTAACCAAAACCAAACCTAAACTGAACCAAACTCAAACTCAGTTAAAGTAAAAAGAACCTAACCTGACCTAAACTTAACTCACCCAGCATAAATCCAACATAACCTAACCTTAACTAAACCTAACCAAATCCAACCTAACCTAAGCTAACCTAACTCAACCAAAACTTAACCAAATCTTACTTCACCCAATGTAAATCCAACACAACTTAACCTTAACTAAACATAACCAAACCCAACTTAACCTAAGCTAACCTAACCTAAGCAACCTAACTTAACATAAACTTAATCAAATCTTACTTCATCCAATGTAAATCCAACATTACTTAACCTTAACTAAATCTAACCTAACCCAACCAAACCTAACCAAACCTAATCTAACCTCACCTAAGCAAACCTAACTTAACCTAAACTTAACCAAATCTTACTTCCCCCAATGTAAATCCAGCATAACTAAACCTAAAATAAACCCTACCCAACCCAACCTAAACTAACCTAACCTAACCTAACTTAACTTAACCAAATCTTACCTCACCCAACGCATACCCAATGTAACTTAACCAAAATTAAACCCAACCCAACCCAACCTAACTTAACCTAAGCAATCTAACCTAACCTCACCTAAGCAAACCTAACTTAACCTAAACTTAACCAAATCTTACTTCCCCCAATGTAAATCCAGCATAACTAAACCTAAAATAAACCCAACCCAACCCAACCTAACTTAACCTAAGCTAACCTCATCTGAGCTAAACTTAACCAAATCTTACCTCACCCAATGTAAACACAACATAACCTAACCCAACCTAACCTGACTTAAACCAAACAAGCCAAAATTAAACCGCACCCGACCAAAACTAAATTAAACTAAACTAACCCAACCCAACCCAACCTAACCATATCTTAGCTCAACCGAACATAACCCAAATCTAACCTTACCTTACCCCAACCATCGTAAACCTAAACCCAACCCTAAACCTAACTAACCTTAAAATGACTCTAAACCTAAATTTGCCCTGAAACCAAAACTTAACCTAACCCAACCCTCCTAACCTTAACCTAATCTAACCTAACTCTTAACCCAGACTTAATCTAAAGCTTAACCTAATCTTAATCTAACATAACCAAAGTTGCTCCTCATTAAAGTTCACTTTTCCTTCATTACAGTTTTTTCTTTCTCTGGTTAAAACCTTCCACTCTCACCTCTGGTCACCAGCTTTGGTTTAATATACGTCATCAGAATTTTCTCCCTCGTGTCAGATTTAAAGTGTTTCCAGGTCATTTCGAACAACTTGAGAACAAACCCCTGAAATGTGAAGCGACACCAAACATTTCCCACAAATCCCAGAGGGGTCAGAGGTCATTCCCTCCCCCGTCTCTGACCTCTCTGCAGAAAATAGAGAAGCATTTATTTGTTTATCTGCTGCAATGAAAACAATGATGTTCCCTTTAAAAACTCAGAGCTGGAAATCACAATGACTCAGCTCCTTTACAGTGTGTGTGTATGTGTGTATGTGTGTGTTTGACCTGTTTTCTGAGCACGCTCAGATAAGCCTCCAGTGTTTTACTTTGTCTAGACTGAAGGAGACAGAAACTGCTAAGTGAAAAGCTAAGCCTGGTTAAATCACTTCAGCCTCTTAAATCTCCTCATAAACCTCTCTGACCTTCATAAAAACTCTTAACTGTCTTTGCTCCTGGACGCAGCTTCATCCAATCACCATCAAACTGTTGATTTAATTTAACACCGACTCTTATTTACATATCTCAACAACAGAGAATCTCCTGCAGCTGAATCATCTGCAGAGGAATCATGACTCTGATTTGTTGCTCTTCCTTTTTCATACAGAAACTTTTCATTTTCACACAATCTCTAGATCAGTGATTCCCAACCTGTGGTCAGTGGCCCCCTGGTGGGCCGCGAAGGTACAGCAAGTGGGCCGCGAAATCATTTCCAAACAAGTATTTTATTGGAGTGTAATTATATAAAGTTACAAGGTACAAATAGAAGAATTAAGATACAAATACAAATAACAACATTCAAAATGTTTAACTCAGTTAAGTTGGAAAGGAAATTAAAACAGTTCTGATTTTAATATATGAAAAAAAGTCCCCTAAGAAGGCATGTTATTAACGACAACCTGAAATGTCATTGAAAAAAAATGTAATAAATCCCAAATTTTCAAAAAATGTCGAAAGTGTAACCGGAGTGCTGAGCCCGAAATGTAACGAAAAAGCATAAAGTAAAACCCAAAATATAGTTATTGCACCAGAATGTAACAAGTTGTCATAATTTGGGGAAAAATTTACTACATTTTCGGCTTAACATCTGTTTCATTATCTACCAGATATCACATTTTGGGTTTTATTACATTTTTTTTAAATTATATTTTGGGTCATTGTTATAAATGGGGTTCTAAAAAAAACGTATATAGTGGTATGTATTTGTTTGGAGGTGGGCCTCAAAAATTTTTGAGCTTTAAAAGTGGGTCCTGATTTGGAAAAGGTTGGGAACCACTGCTCTAGATTCATTTTGAATTGTTTATAATTAAATAAAAAAATCAGTTATGAAATGTGAGCGGCGCCCTGACGGCTCCAGCTGGAAAGAATGAGAGAACATTCTGTGAGCTGTGTGTAACGTTATCTACAGTATGTGTGTGTGTGTGTATAGAGACATGTACATGGAAAAGCATTAAAAAAAGAACACAGGTGTGCAAAGAACACATGACTGCATGAACACACACACACACTATTATAATACACACTCACACACATGAGGACAGCTTCAGAGGTGAAATGTCAACGCTGTCTTTGCCAAGATCTTATAGACGTAAAAATAGAAACGAGACATTTATATTTATCAGGGACAATACGAACACACACAGGTGGATCAGACAGTTTCATTAGATTTTTCTGTTTGGAATAATCCCCAAATTTTTAAAGGATTTGAGCGGTTTCCTTCTTGGAAACTTGACACAAGTAAAGTTTAAATGACGACACCTGCACAAAAATGTGGATTAAAGGTGATTTTCTGTCAGGAATTCTCTCTGTCCTATCTACTGAAGCTCATTCCCATAAGATTAGAAAAAAAAAATGAAAAACTGGCTTCATTGACTTTTTTGTCCAAATTTGGTCTAAATTTTGTCTTAAAAGAGACATTTATTTCACAATTTTGTGAATATTTGGTTTTATTCTCTGAATTTTGACTAATTTTTGAAAAAAATCTTATCTCAAAAATTTGACAATGATCTCAAAATTTTGAATTTCATCTCAGAGTTTCTACTTTTGTTAAAAAATTTCTACTTTTTTCTTATAATGTTGACTTCCTTTGTGTCAAAGTTTCAACTTTAGTTATAAATCTTGACTTTTTTCTTATAATGTCCACTTCATTATGTCAAAATTCAACATTTTGAAAGAAAATCTCAACTTTTTTCTTATAATGTCGACTTCATTATGTCAAAAATTCAACTTTTTGTTAGAAAATCTCAAATTTTTTCTCATAATGTTGACTACCTTTATGTCAAAGTTTCAACTTTTGTTTAAAATTTTGACTTTTTTCTCATAATGTTGACTTCCTTTATATCAAAGTTTCAACTTTTGTTGTAAAATTTTGACTTTTTTCTTATGATGTTGACTTCCTTTATGTTAAAGTTTCAACTTTTGTTTTAAAATCTCAACTTTTTTCTAATAATGTTGACTTCATTATATCAAAGTTTCAACTTTTCTTATAAAATCTCAACTTTTTTCTAATAATGTTGACTTGATTATGTCAAAAATTCAACTTTTTGTTATAAAATCTTGACTTTTTTCTTATAATATTGACTTCCTTTGTGTCAAAGTTTCAACTTTTTGTTATAAAATCTTGACTTTTTTCATAATGTTGACTTCATTATGTCAAAATTCAACTTGTTGTTATAAAATCTTGACTTTTTTCCCCCTAATGTTGACTTCCTTTATGTCAAAGTTTCAACTTTTGTTATAAAATCTTGACTTTTTTCTTATAATGTTGACTTCCTTTATGTCAAAGTTTCAACTTTTGTTATAAAATCTTGACTTTTTTCTTATAATGTTGACTTCCTTTATGTCAAAGTTTCAACTTTTGTTATAAAATCTTGACTTTTTTCTTATAATGTTGACTTCCTCTGTGTCAAAGTTTCTACTTTTGTTATAAAATCTTGACTTTTTTCTCATAATGTCGACTTAATTATGTCAAAAATTCAACTACTTGTTACAAAATCTTGACTTTTTCTCATAATGTTGACTTCCTTCATATCAAAGTTTCAACTTTTGTTTAAAAATCTTGACTTTTTTTTTCACAATGTTGACTTCCTTATTATCAAAATTTCAACTTTTGTTATAAAATCTTGACTGTTTTTCATAATGTTGACTTAATTATTTCAAAGTTTCAACTTTTGTTTTAAAATCTCAACTTTTTTCTTATAATATTGACTTCCTTTGTATCAAAGTTTCAAATTTTGTTTTAAAATCTTGACTTTTTTCTTCTAATGTTGACTTCATTATGTCAAAGTTTCAACTTTTGTTATAAAATCTTGACTTTTTTCCTATAATGTTGACTTCCTTTTTATCAAAGTTTCAACTTTTGTTATAAAATCTTGACTTTTTTCTTATAATGTCGACTTCATTATGTCAAAAATTCAACTTTTTGTTAGAAAATCTCAACTTGTTTCTTATAATGTTGACTTCCTTTGTGTCAAAGTTTCAACTTTTGTTATAAAATCTTGACTTTTTTCTTATAATGTCGACTTCATTATGTCAAAAATTCAACTTTTTGTTAGAAAATCTCAACTTGTTTCTTATAATGTTGACTTCCTTTTTATCAAAGTTTCAACTTTTGTTATAAAATCTTGACTTTTTTCTTATAATGTTGACTTCCTTTATATCAAAGTTTCAACTTTTGTTATAAAATCTCAACTTTTTTCTCATAATGTTGACTTCCTTTATGTCACCACTTGGAGCAACGTTCACACAAACCTCCTGGAAACAAAACTCATTTGTGAATGTTTTTTTTTTGAGCTGTGGTCTTAAACTTTTGATCAGGTGCAGTTCTCTGCTCTGTCCACTAGTCTGTCGTGTTCCCATTTGATAACAAACGCTCTGATGTGGATGTTCAGTGGGAGGTGGATGAACAGATGAATGGATGAAAGGATGGAGGGAGGAGCAGACGGACTGAGAGCTGAGTCGATGCAATTCAATCGTCAGAGCTGCTACAGGAGCTGAGAGGAGCTGAACACTGAGCGCTCTAAAGATAGAAACCTCTGGTTCACCCCGACCCCCCCAGGCCCGACCCCCCACCCNACTTTTTTCTTATAATGTCGACTTCATTATGTCAAAAATTCAACTTTTTGTTATAAAATCTTGACTTTTTTCCTATAATGTTGACTTCCTTTTTATCAAAGTTTCAACTTTTGTTATAAAATCTTGACTTTTTTCTTATAATGTTGACTTCCTTTATATCAAAGTTTCAACTTTTGTTATAAAATCTCAACTTTTTTCTCATAATGTTGACTTCCTTTATGTCACCACTTGGAGCAACGTTCACACAAACCTCCTGGAAACAAAACTCATTTGTGAATGTTTTTTTTTTTTGAGCTGTGGTCTTAAACTTTTGATCAGGTGCAGTTCTCTGCTCTGTCCACTAGTCTGTCGTGTTCCCATTTGATAACAAACGCTCTGATGTGGATGTTCAGTGGGAGGTGGATGAACAGATGAATGGATGAAAGGATGGAGGGAGGAGCAGACGGACTGAGAGCTGAGTCGATGCAATTCAATCGTCAGAGCTGCTACAGGAGCTGAGAGGAGCTGAACACTGAGCGCTCTAAAGATAGAAATCTCTGGTTCACCCCGACCCCCCAGGCCCGACCCCCCACCCCCCCAGGCCCTCTTTACCAGTCACACAGGTGGATCATGTTTCAGGGAGAACTCGCTTCTGTCACCTTCACTAAACATTTGATAAATGAGTTACATAATCCAGAAGTTTCTCTTAAAGCGCACCAATGCTCTGCTCGGCTACAGCCTCCAATTCATTTCAGCGAGGTGAGAACACAGAGCTGCAAACTTCCCCTGAGTCGTCTTTCTCTCACCTCTTACCCTCTTACGCTTCACCGCAGCATCAGCCACACGTTTGCTTTTCCTCTGACGTCATCAAAGTATAAACAGTGACTCCTCCTTCTGTCGAGTAGAGCCTGATTCTACCGACACTCCTGATTAAAATCTTAAAGATCAGTTAGAAAATGTCATGAATTTGTGATCATAGGAAGATTCTAAGTCGAGCTTCAAAATGCAAAAAGAAGATCTAAATCACAGTTACCAAAAAAGTGGAGTCAGTTTTTGACACTTTAATTTCTGCTTTAGGAGGTTTTCTTTAACCTTTCCTAACTTCAGTTAAATTCTCATTTTAAATAAATTTCCTGCTCCAAACTTTTGGTCTCTTGTTCCCATTTCTTCCTTTTGCATTTTAAGCCTGTGGTCACTATTTACTCCTAAATTCAATGGTTCATGTGGTGGAAATTCATATTAGCCTGAGTCAGGATATTTTTATTCTTCTTCGGGCCTGAAAAAATGTTTTCAATTTTTTTTCTAAACATATATATATATTAAAAATGTTATAGACAAACATTTGAAGGTGAAAAAGCTTATTAACTATAAATTATTCAGTGTTAAAATGGATGAAAGGGAGTTAAAATGTTTCAGATAGCCTTAAAACAGAAAAAAAAAAGAAAAAAAGAAAAGAAGTCAAACAAAAAAAGTCATATTTACATTAAGTTCACTCTGTTTTTGTTGAATTCTCAGTTACAGATATTTGAAGAAAAAGAAATGGAAAACTTTTTTTCATGCCTTAAGACAAATAAAAACACTCAAAGGAAAAATCCTGACACTGACTTTCATAATTCATGCATCAGAGGGTTTTTAACTGGTCTTAAGATTTTGATCGAGAGTGTATATATACATATATACACACATATTCCTGTACATACACCTCTGTAGTCACATACACCAATACATATATAAACTCATATATACATACAGACACTATACTTGATTATCAATTTATTTTTGTACATTTATTAAACTGGTGGATATTTGGACTTTGCTTGAGTTTCTCACCCAGATTATTCCATAGCTTGACCCCAGAAATATATATACAGAACTTTTTTAAGGTTGTACATATGTTATTGATATTGAAATTATATTAACCCTTTTAACGGATAACCACAATGGAGTTTTAGGGCCACATTAAGAATTATTATTATTATTTTACTACGAGAATGAAGTCGAAATTAATCATTTTACTACAATGCCAGGAGAGCCTGATTCATACAACAACTGCTCTCTGCTTGACTGGTTAGTAGTATTAGCACAAAAGGAGCGCTACAATCCGTGACCAGGAGCTATAATTTCAGGATATTTGTTGAACCTTTTCACAGAGAGAACAAAGTTAACTACAAAGAGGACACTGAGCACTGATACAGCTGGTTTTGTTTGCGCAAAGTTGTTACACTAGACTGTGGTAAATGAGGACGCATCTGCTGGTGTTTGACACCTGAGACTAAAAACTCTCTAACTCCAACAAAGTTTTACCTAAAAAGCTCAAATTTCACCCAGATGTAGATGAAAAAGTGTAGAAGTGATGTGGTGGATGTTCTATGTCTGACATGAAGCATCTTGAAGTTAATGATGTTCAAAAATTGGTTTTAAAAAAAATGAAGAGGGAAAAAAAAGTGTTTCAGCTGCTTTTATCCTGATGTGGACTTTAACCACATATAAAAACATGACATTTTCTGAAACTAGAGACTTTAATCTTTCAAATGAGGTGTCACTGATGAATTTTGACCTTATGGTTCTTCAGTTATAAGCTCTGAAACACCACATGGTAATAAGCCTGTAAGGGGTGAATAAAGCTTGAGCGAGAAGCTTTCTCTGTTTATGCATCAGCGTTTTATCAGAAAAAGTTTTTTTAATGCAGTTTATAAGACTAAGAACTGCTTCAGCTGGGAAAAACAAAAGATTTATTTCTAGTTAATCTACAAACTCAGAGCTCTATGTTGTGCTGGTTTCTACTCGAAGCCTCACGTCTCATTGAACAAAAACACTTTCACTCCTTCTCATCTGGCTGCTCTAACGTCGCTCTGCTCCTTCTCACCGTGCGCAGGACTAAACATACATACATTGACAGAGTCGTCTTACAAATGCCTGCGTCTATTTGTGGGCGCCTCGAGTTGTTAACAGGAGTTTTTTTTTTCGTGCTCAGGACTCTCAGGTCTGAAACACAGTGTTCAGGTCACATCTGAGTCAAGTCAGCGCCAAGTATAAAACACAGACTCAAGCAACCAATGAGCAAAGAGCTTCACAGGTAGAATATGGAGTAAAATCACAGACTGAAAAAAGTCAAAGGGATAGAAATGCTCAGATCTGGAGGAGAGAAGTCTACAGATTTTTCTTGAGGAGGGAAACTTTTCCTCAGATTGAATGAAGCTTCTGCAGAAAAACATAAAAGACTTGATGGTCTCCAGTTTTCTGCACATAAGAGGAACTTGGTGCTCGACTTAGTTCAGATCAATTCTATAACTACACATCAAATCAATTCTGATTTCAAATTAAACAGCACAGTGTGATTTATCCTTTTTTAGGCCAAAATATTTTGAATTTTTGCTAAAGAAAATTTTAAAATCCCACTTCTGATCACATTGATTTGGTTGGTTTTGCTTTCTTGTGTGTGTATATATATATATATATATATATATATATATATATATATATATATATATATATATATATATATATATATATCACACACACACACACACACACACATATATGTTCATACAAAAAAGCAAAAACAATTAAAACCAATGTGATCAGAAGTGGGATTTTAAAATATTCATTGTTTTTTCTTGTGTGTGATAAATGTTCAGTATTATTCTACAATCTTACTTTACTTCTTTATCGATTTATAGTAATTATCTACTCATTTTTAACTTTTTTATTTTATTTCTTTTTTATGTATTTTCATTAAAAATCAACATGTAAATAGCATCTTTCTTGATAATATTTTTTTTTCACATGATATTAAATTTATTTCTTAAACTCTGGAAGTTATTGACCATTTGTCTTAGAATTTTGTCTTTATTTCTCAAAATTTCACTTTTTATGTTAAAATATTGACCTTTTATTTAGTTTAGTTTATTCACACACATCAACCTTGGCTAACACTGATACACACACATGCATACACATACATATACATATACATATACATATACATATACATATGAACAATAGATTTCACAGTGGATTTCTTAATATTCTTAATATTTTAACCTCATAAGACCCAAACAATTTGCTTAAATGCTTTTTTTTTAAATTTTTCCTTGCTATTTGAGATCAGTAAGTTATTCAAACTGAACTTAGTCTTTGTACAGGAACTGATGTTTTTAGTTTTATGTGTTTTTGTTCATAGCTACACCTATTTTCTCGCTGAAATCGGTGTAAACTTGTGATTTCACTAAAAGATGAAGTGGGAAGTGTCTAACTGTTGCTAATAGATTAAACTTAAAAAAAACTCAAGTTTCTGGGGTCTAAGATACAGAAATGTTATGTCCATATGTGGACGATGGGTCTTAGGAGGTTAATTTGTCCAAACCCACGTTTGAAGAGCTACAATAATCCAGATTAGATGTTAAAAAGGCACAAATTATATTTCTAAAATCTTTGGAAAGCCTTTGTCCCTGAGGAAAACTTTCCTCTTACTACATGTTTGCACCTTCATATGTGGAGGTACAAGCAGTTTTTGTTTAATCTACACAAAAATAAAAGTTTTGCTTGGTCCGTGAAAGAGAATTTTAACATTAACAAAAACAACAAAACACTAAAACTGAGGAAAAAGCTCCATGAATAATAATTTTTCCTCCTCCTGTTTCACTTTAAACCACTTTCTGCGTCTCATTCGTCTCTTTTTGATGTCGAGGAACCAGAAGGAAATCTGTTCCTAATTGATGTTCCTGGCACTGACGGTGTGTGTGAGAATGTGTGAATGTTTGTAAACCCCCCCCCACACACACACAACCCCCAACTCCTTCGCCTCTGGTGTGAGGAAGAATATGCAATCAGGCTGAATGTTCATGCAGAAACATCTCAATGACTTCAGACGCCTGACGATAAGTGGGATCGAGGAAAATCGACCAAACTGTTCATGAAGCTTGCAACAAAATCTGAATATTGATCTTATTACACAAGTTCTGTATCCTGTTTGTCTCTGATACCTGCACACACACATTTTGCAAACATCAAAACACAAACTGCAGCTTCCTCATCAGAGTCTGCTTCTCTATTTGAGTTTCTCTGGTTCTGAAAGTGTCCGAGCCTTTGATTTACATCTCGCTCCGCTCATGACTTTTAGATTTAATCATTAGAAATGTTTCACACAGAGTTCCCGGTTACATAACTGTCCTTGGTGCCTGCTTCCCCCCCGGGGGCAGCTGCAGGGTTCTGGGGCTGTGGGGGTGCTGATGACATGGGTACGTGTGTGTGTGTGAGAGTGTGTGTGGGAAGGGAGCACTGGTGGATAGAGTGACAGTCTAAACTGGGAGACTGGATCTGTGCCACGGTGGCAGAGAATCCACAGAACCCACTGGTCTGAATGAGAAGGAGACACATGTGGGTCTGTGTGTTCTCTAACACGTCATGGTAACACAAACACAGAATCGTTTTCTGATGAGAACAGTCGGCAGATGTGTTTTCATGTGCAGAAAAGTGCAAACGTACACGCAAAAGTCACTGCACGCTTAAAAAAGGAAGAATCTCAGTGAGTCATGGTCGACTGATGTGTAAAGACAGATGCTAATAGTTTGAGAGCAGATTTGCAAATGGTGAAATGCACAAACTTTTGTTGTTGTTTTTGCAGTTTAATAAAAGCCAACATGTACATGGGTGAATCACACGGGTGACTCAAGCTGTCAACGTTCCATAACATAGACTGTAACGATACTGACATCCATTCAAATAAATGACACTAGTTATTTGTACTTTACATTATTTGTTATTACAAGTCATGTTTTCAACACTGCAAAGCAAATCCTGTTGTTTTTATGGTAAAAAACTAGTAGCTGTGGTTGCTGGGTAATATTTTTAAAATACACTGCAAAATTTTAAACAACTTTACAGAACAAGCCTTCAACTTACGGTCAAAAATGTGACTATTAACAAAAAATTACACTGTGCCTTGCTACCATGAGTGAGGAGGGCACATAGTGGACATGAGAGCCTAGTGTACATGGGTGAATCACACGGGTGACTCAAGCCGTCAACGTTCCAGAACGTAGACTGTAACAATACTGACATCCATTCATATGAATCATAATCATAGTCACTTGGACTTAACATCATTTGTTATCACAAGTCATGTTTTCTACACTGCAAAGCAAGTGTTGTTGTTTTTAAGGTAAAAATATTGCAGCTGTGGTTGCTAGGTAAATTTTGAAAAATATACTGTATAAATTTCAAACAACTTTACAGAACAACCCTTCAATTTACAGTTGAAAATGTGACTGTTAAATAAAAATTACACTTTATCTTGTTACCATGAGTGAGGAGGGCACACAGTGGACATGAGAGCCTGGTGTACATGGGTGAATCACACGGGTGACAGCACAGACAATTTACAGGATATCAATAAACAATATTGTTTTCTTCTGTAGGACTCTTAATGAAAATTCCTGTGAATGTTTTGCATTAGCCTTTAATTTGTACCAGACTTACTTTGATTTTGGAATTCTTGTTTAGCATTTGTGGCATTCGTATACTAAACTTTCGACTATAGTACATGAATGTAAATTGTGGAGCCCAGACAGCTGGTCTATGTTATGGAACGTTGATAGCTAGAGTCACCCGTGTGAATCACCCATGTACAGCTGGCTCTCATGTCAACTGTGTGTCCTCTATAAATGACTAGTGTAATTTATGTGAATGGATGCCAATATTGTTATTTGTTGGATTTTTTTAAATTGCAGAAACAACAAAAGTATGTGTCAAAGTGTTCCATGTCCACTGTGTGCCCTCCTCACTCATGACTACACAGTTTGGTAAGGTATTAAGTTCAGTCCATTGCATCTACCCCATTTTTCAATCATTTTAGTAATGACAAGATCTTTTTACAACCTATGAAACAATGAATAATGATTTATAAAAAGTTTAATTTGTAATAAAATCTGGATTTACAGTGTAACTGGCGATAACCATGGAAACCACAAACATTTTAAGAGCTAAACTGTCATTTTGGTGACGTATTTTTGTGGGAAAGATGTTAAGTGATCCAAAACACAAGGCCAAGTGGACCTGGCATTGGCTACAGCAGAATAAAGTGAAGGTTCTGGAGTGGCCATCTCATCTCTTGTTGTTGTTGTTTGTTAAGTGTCAAGAATTAAGCATTTCATCATCATCCATCCATCATCTTTTTGGGTGTTATAGTAGAAATGGAGCCTATTCATGGTGTAAGATGTGGTTCATCCTGCAGAGGCCGCCAGCCAATCACAAAGCTCAGACGACCATTCATACACTCACCTATGACGACAGGTGGTTAGATGAAACGATCAACCTGATTAATATAATTTTGGACCATTTTTTTGGACCAAATCTGCACATTAAGGCTCCTGTCTGTCAGGATTCAAACCAGGAAACTTTAAGCTGTGCAGCAGGAACCACTGCACCACCTTACATCTGAAAAACTCACAACCCAAACATTTGAACTTCTGTCTGTCACCTGGATCTTATTTAAGAGCTGTGTCTGTGTCACCGAGTCCGCTCAGCTCCACCCTGAGATTTACCCTCCGTCACATGATGTGGGTGTGATTTAATGTCTATCGACGGTTGGATTACTGAGCTCTATCACATTACCATTAGGGGGGGGGGGGGTAATGACGCTGGCACCGGGACAGTACAGAGTGAGTCTCCGGGCTTTACATCCAGAGAATATGTGTGAGATTTCAGCCTGGAACTGAAGCTCTTTTTACATTTCTCACCGTAACATAAAACACAACCAGCAGGAAACGAATACTACACTGTTTATAAACACACAAACAAGCTGTGCACAAACTTATACTCGTGCGTTTAACAGGTACAGATCTTTACGCACGCACCTCCACTTAACAAACCGATAGGTGAGAAGGTCAGCGCTCGATGAAACCTGGTCTTCAGTCCTGTAATCTAAGACAAAGAGGTTAATTTTACTCCAGACTTTGATGACACACAGTTACTCTGCTCTTTTGGTACACTTATGAAACATGGAGGAGAGATTTGGTACAGTACGTCTGCTCGCACGCTTACACCAAGAGTCACGACCATCAGCACCACCCGCTGATAAAATTCTTTCTTGGCTATTTTCCTGAGATTACGAATGATAACACAAAAACTTTTCTGTCACTCATGGTTAGTGGTTGGGTGAAGATATTTATTAACAAGCAACTGTGTTTACTCTTTTTAAATTATAATAAAAACATAGACTTCAAAAATGATAAATAGTGCTGCACTGACATTTCTGGATTCTGAGTCATATAGGAAAGCAATCCAACTGTATAAAACAGAAAATGGATATAAAAAGATATCCAAGGAACTGAGGATGCCAATAAGCAGAGTTCAAACTCTAATGAAGAAGTGGAAAATGAGGGATTCTGTTGAAACCAAACCACAGTCAGGTAGACCAACAAACATTTCAGCTACAGCTGACAGGAAAACTGTTCAGGATGCAAAGAAAAACCCACAAATAACTTCAGCTGAAATACAGGACTCTCTGAAAGAATGTGGTCTGGCTGTTTCAAGATGCACAATAAGGAGGCACTTGAGGAAAAATGGGCAAATGCCACAAAGCATCCCGCTTACAATACGCCAAACAAGCCTCAAAACTTCTGGAACAAAGTCATTTGTAGTGATGAGAGCAAAAGTGAACTTTTTGTCCACAACCATAAACATTGTTCCATTTGGAGAGGAGTCAACAAGGCCTATGATGAAAGGTCCACCATTCCTACTGTGAAACACGGAGGTGGATCACTGATGTTTTGGGGATGTGTGAGCTACAAAGGCTCAGGAAACTTGGTCCAAACTGATGAATGAAGGATGAATGCAGCATGTTATCAGAAAATACTGGAGGAAAATTTACACTCATCAGCCCAGAAGCTGCACATGAGACGTACTTGGACGTTCACACATGACAATGATCCAAAACACAAGGACAAGTGGACCTGCCATTGGCTACAGCAGAATAAAGTGAAGGTTCTGGAGTGGCCATCTCAGTCTCACAAGGCCAAGTCAAAGTTTTTAGCTAAAGTTGAAATTTTGCAAAAAAAAAAAAAGAGGTGGAAAAAGTCCAAATTTTTGAGAACCCCCCCCCCAACACACACACATACACAAAAAACATTGAGGGTAAAGACAAATTTGGACACGATTAGGTCAAAATTTTTAGACAAAAGGTTAAATTTGGGATAATTAAGTCAAAATCTGAGATATAAAGTTGGATTATGAGATTTTAAATTCAATTTCTTGAGATAAAAGTTAGCAAAAAGTCAAAGTTTTAGACAAAAAGTCAAACCTTGAGAAAAGACCAATATTTGAGATCATGGACAAAAAATTGAGGAAAAAAATTTTAGTTGAAGGTCAAATTTGAGATAAAAAGATATTTTAGAGAAGACGTCATATTCTTGAAATTAAAAAGTGAACAATTTTAGATGAAAAAGCAACATTTGGGACCTGCCCTTGGCTACAGCAGAATAAAGTGAAGGTTCTGGAGTGGCCATCTCAGTCTCGAGATCTCAAACCTGTAGTTCATGCAAGACAGAGCAAGAATTTACAGGAACTGGAGGCTTTTTGCCAAGAAGAATGGTCAGTTTTACCATCTGAGAAAATAAAGACCCTCATCCACAACGAGCACAAAAGACTTCAAGCTGTCATTGATGTTAAAGGAGGAAATACGCATGGAAACTTTTGATTAGGGTCATACTGGAAGTTTCTGCTGCTATCATGATTTAAAAGACATGTGTAAACTTATGAGCACAGCTGTATACGTGTATCTAAGCCTGCGTGTGTGTATATAATGCATCAGGATGAATGTATAGTCAGTGGCGTCCAGCAACAGTCCACCGTGCTGCCTGCTGGCAAGAGGTGAAAGGTTGGACCGGATGGCTGCAGCTGTTGCCTTGTCTCTCGTCTCGAGTGTTGTGTGAAGTTGGTTCTTGCCTTTTACAAACTCACCGGGGCCCAGAAGACCCTCTGCGACCAATCAGAATCAGAGACCCAGAGTCCTGTCAGCCAATGAGGAGGGAGGTCTGGGTATAAATGCTTAAGTCCATCAGCTGGAAGAGTTGGGCAACCCCTACATTTGGTGGACAGGATCTGATCCCAGGATCTGTTACCTTTCTTTTCTCCTGAGCAGGTAAAGACAGAATTATGCTTTAGTTGTTTTTTTTAATTTTGGCTTTTCATGGGGGAAGGTTGTGATGATTTTTGGACCAAATCATTTTAGAGAAAACAATATTCAGCAGACAGATTCCTTCATTTGTGAACTCTGGAATTTTTTATTTCTACTTGAGTTTTTCTTTTTCTTGGACTCCTCTATTCTTTTTCCTGGAAACTACAAAATCAATGCAACTAACTCTTGCATCAGATTAGAGAAAGTTTTCATTGTAAGACTCTGCACTCATGCATTCATGGTTTGCAGGATAGTTGAACAGCTGTGACTATCTGACACCTGTTGCTGACACTAGCAACACAGGCTCCCAGTGTCTTTGAATAGTTTAGGAGCGCTTGATTTAGTCATGGAACATATGGAGCCACCCAAGAGGCATGCAATGCTCTGACCTTTAAGTGTGACCGGGGTCGTAGACCAACTCAGGCGACAGGCAGCAATCTGACCTCCGCTTGAAGAGAGGGATCATCCAACAGCTTCACACATCAGCGTTTTTACTCCTCAGAGACGTTTTGATGTGATTCTTTGCAGCTCAGTGTGAAGCTGAATGAAGTCAGAGAAAGAGAAATCATTCATGAAATCTGCTGCAGGAGAAACGAGGAGGAGGAGGAGGAGGTGAAGTGGAGTGGTGCTATTAATAATCAGTGCAGGGGGAGGAGGGGACAGGTGAGGGGGGAGAGAGGGAGAGGCAGAACAGCAGGAGGGTGAGCATGTGGACGGCACAGCTGAAACACAGAGAGAGAAAATGAGAAGATGTCTCCTCTTCACCAGGCGACTCATAGACAGGGCGCTTCAAAAACTTGGAGAAATCCCAGAAAATGAAGCTGGTACACTTTAGACCGCGACACAGAAATGCAACATCACAACTTATGATGATAAAAATGAATAATTCCCACTTTTTTCTCAACTCTTAAGGCGTCATAAAAACCGCAGCCATGGCGAAAAACTGCCACAACGACTACAAGATGAAGTTCACCATGGACGACGAGTTCCCCGATCTGTCCCTGCACAACAACCACATGGCCAAGGTGACGAAAACACACATGTTCTGACACACGTATGTAACTTATGGAGTCACATGATCACTAACCAGCGCTGCGTGTCGTCTCCTGCAGGTGCTGACCAAGGACATCTACGGGAAACTCAGGGGCAAATCCACCCCCAGCGGTTTCACCCTGGATGACGTCATCCAGACCGGTGTTGATAACCCAGGTAAGAAACAGGAAGTCATCAACATTTAAAGAGAGACACAAAAAACTGAATTAGATTTGAAGATGTTCATTTACAAAAGAGAAAACTGTAGAAGAAATATTATCAACCAGGTCTGGGTAATTAATTGCAAATGAGATTAAATCACAATATGAACTGGTGCAATATTCTAATCACAGTCTGTGCAATTTTTCTTTAACCTCAAATGTGTCGGAAAAACAGGTGAAACTTTTTGCAGTGGATGTTTTCTGCTCTGCACCGGAGTTACTCAACCAAAAAAAATACAAACGGTTGAAAAATATCTTTGCAAGAGGAGCAACCTAAGTGGTGAAAGAGGCAAAAAAAAAAAAAGCAAAAAGTAGGATAGGATTTGAGTTAAGAGTGGCAAAAATGGGTGAGAATTGGGAGAAAACTTGGAAAATGGAAAGAAAGCAGCAAAATTACCTTTGAAGGGGAAACAATTTAAGTAGTTTGAAGTGGCAAAAATGGTGAAAGTAGCACTAAAGTGAGTTTAAGTTGGCAAAAATTGTCAAAAAGTAGCAAAAATGGATGAAATTTGGAAGAAAACTTGGAAAATTTTCAGCTAAACTACCTTTGAAAGAGAAACAATCCAAGTCATGAAAAGTGGCAAAAACTAAAAGTGAGTTGAAGGTGGTAAAACTGGTTAAGAAAGTAGCAAAAATGGGTGAAAACAGGGAGAAAATTTTCAAGATAGTCATAAAGTGGCAAAACTACCTTTGACAGAGAAACAATCTAAATGGTGAAAAGTGGAAAAAACAGCAAGAAGTAGCATTTAAAGTGAGGTTAAGGTGGGAAAATTAGTCAAAAAGCAGCAAAAATGGGTGAAAATTGGGAGAAAATTTCCAAGATAATCATAAAGTGGCAAAACTACCTTCGACATAGAAACAATCTAAGTGGTATAAAGTGGCAGTACAGTAAAAAGTAGCAATTAAAGTGAGTTTAAGGTGGGAAAAATTGGTGAAAAACAGGGAGAAAACTTGGAAAATTGTCAAAGTGGAAAAACTACCTTTGACGGGAGAAACAATCTAAGTGGTGAAAAGTGGGGAGGCAGCACTAAAGTGAGATTAACCAGGCAAAAATTGGTCAAAAAGCAGCAAAAATGGGAGAAAATTGGGAGAAAATTTCCAAGATAGTCATAAATCGGCAAAAGTACCTTTGACTGAGAAACAATCTAAATGGTGAAAAGTGGAAAAACAGCAAGAAGTAGCATTTAAAGTGAGGTTAAGGTGGGAAAATTAGTCAGAAAGCAGCAAAAAAATTGGTAAAATTTGGGAAATACTTGGAAAATGGTCAGGAAGTGGCAAAACTACCTTTGCAAGAGAAACAAGTAGGAAAAAAGTGGTGAAAACAGTAAGAAGTGGCACTAAAGGTAAATGTTAGGTGGCAAAAGTGGTAAAAAAAAAACAGGAAAAAATGGGTGAAAATTGGGAATAAACTTGGAAAATGGTCATAAAGTAGCAAAACTACCTTTGACAGAGAAACAGTCTAAGTGTTGTTAAGAGGTAAAACAGCAAGAAGTAGCATTAAAAGTGAGTTTAAGGTAGAAAAACATGGTTGAAAAACAGGAGAAAACTTGGACAGTTGTCCGAAAATAGCAAAACTTTTCAGAGATACAACATTTCTGTTTAAAATATAACTTTTTTATTGATTATATGTAAAATTCTAATTGCCTGAGACACTGAATTTTGGATTTTTATTCTCTGTGAGCCGTAATCATCAACATTTCAAGAAATAAAGGCTTGAAACTAGTGGTGGGCGTATCAATCTATAATATCAAACTATTGATACTAATGTTGGTATCTGTATATTGATCAATACTTGTGTGATGAGCTTAATACTTAAAATTATTAATACATTTCTGATCTTTTAAATATTATAATGCATCTGTAATATTTAATCTACCAATCTGCTGTTAATCAAGTTTACTAGAAAAATTGAGGCACATGGTTATTTTCTGGTTGAAAAATTAGTTTTTTAACTTCAGTTTTAGTGACTGTGCTTTATACTCCACTAATTTTGACAAGCTGCTTTTCCATATTAAAAGTATCTGTATTAATATTGGTAATTCTGGTCCTATGTTTACTTGGTATGGGATCAATACCAGATTTTGTAGTATCACACAGTACGACTTAAAATAATTCACTGTTTGTGAAATGAGTCCACAGGTTTGGCCCTATGTTTCTATACACAGGAGAAGTAAACATTTTATGTTGGACAACCAATTTTTTTTTAAACTAATGTGCTCTATATGATTACCATTGAAGTTTTGCTTGTAATGGCGTTAGTGGTTAGTAAATTGAGATGGTTTTTGTCTTGTATCTTCACCTAATTCATCATGGCCTTTAAGTACCAAAGAAAATCAAAAAGACAAAACACAGAAAATCTAGATTATACATTTTCCTATGTATAGAAACTTACGGCCCACCCTGAATATATTATCTGGGTTTCACTTTCTGAAATGAGCGACTAAGAAAGTTTTATTTTCTTATGATATTGACACAGCTTTCTGATTCCTCTCAAAGGTCACCCCTTCATCATGACCGTTGGCTGCGTTGCCGGTGATGAGGAGTCCTACGAGGTCTTCAAGGATCTGCTGGACCCCGTCATCTCCGACCGTCACGGTGGATACAAACCCACCGACAAGCACAAGACCGACCTGAACTTCGAGAACCTGAAGGTGAGGAGCCGGATTTAAGAAACTTCAACTATAATTTAAATAAAGCTTCATCTACTCTTCCCACTTTCTCAGAGAAACTCTAACATTTCTTTGTTTCCTCTCAGGGTGGTGACGACCTGGACCCCAACTACGTGCTGTCCAGCCGTGTCCGTACCGGCCGCAGCATCAAGGGATTCACCCTGCCCCCCCACTGCAGCCGTGGAGAGCGCAGAGCCATCCAGAACATGTCCATCGAGGGTGAGTGTCAAACTTTAGAGCAGCGATTCCCAACCTGTGGCCCACGGCCCCCTGGTGGGCCGTGAAGGTATTGCAAGTGGGTCGCAAAATTATTTCCAAAATAGTCTGATTTTAGTGGAGTGTGATTGTTTAAAGATACAAAATACAAATGAATAAAGAAAGATAAAAATATACAGAATATTGTTTCAAATCTTAAAACTCAGTTACCAACTCAGATAGGAAATAAAAAATGTTCAGATATTCATTTATAAAATATGTTAGTGGCCAATCGGTATCATGACCTGACGTTAACTTAATAACGACCCAATATGGAACAAGAAATATGCAATAAAACCCGAAATGTAATAATTTGTGAAGAATTTAACAAAAATTCCCAAACGCAACAAAAAGAATGTATTAAAAGTCTGTTCATCATTGACCAGTTGTTATATTTGGGGTTTTATTACATTTTTTTTAAATTAAATTTCAAGCTCAACACTTATGTTACATTGTGGAATAACTGTTTAATTCTGGATTCAATTACATTTTGTGTCCTTGTTACTTCTTACAGGGTTTCTGCACAACCTTTAAAAAGTCTTAAAAAGTCCTAAATTCAATGCAATTTTTCTATTCTGATCTTAAATGAAATACTCAAGAGATCTTCAAGGCAGGATTTGTTAATGTTTATTGTTTCTCTTTTTTGTTTGCGGGACTTTTCAAGGATATGTAGAGAGGATACTGTCTTATATAAATGTATTATCGGCATCCTGGGTCACTGTTTGTACTTTTACATCCATTTATTGAACCAGATGACACTGGGGATCACTTTATGTTCAATAAACAGACAAAAAGTGAACTTGAATGGGCGTCATTTAGTGACTCATGCTACAGTTGGGGTTGTAATACAGCAGGATCCCCGAACATCAACTATATTTTTAGTGTTTTTGGTCTTTAATTTCTTTCAAGGTGGCACTTTTGGGACTGAAAAGTGGGCCCTGAGTTGGAAAAGGTTGGGATTTCACTGCTTTAGAGGATGAAATAATCTGTAACATACATGTTTCCAGTCTGACTCTGACCTCCCTCTGTTCTCTGTTTTCTCTGTTTTCTGTCTCTCTCTCTCCCTCAGCCCTGGCCAGCCTGGAGGGCGAGTTTAAGGGGAAGTACTACCCCCTGGACGGTATGACCGACGCCGAGCAGGAGCAGCTGATCGCCGATCACTTCCTGTTTGACAAACCCGTGTCCCCCCTGCTGACCTGCGCCGGTATGGCCCGCGACTGGCCCGACGCTAGAGGCATCTGGTGAGACGCCAACACACACACCAACACACACCAACACACACCAACACACACCAACACACACCAACAGTTCCTTTAGTCTCTTTACCATAGAAGCTCATTTACTCCAGTTTAAAATATCAACATGAAAAACTGGATTTGGTGAGATTTTTTTGCCCATATTGAAGTTGCAATTTTTCTATTTTTTTATTTTTTTTTAATTTTGACTTTATCTCAAAGTTTCAACTTTCAATCTCAAAATTTAAGCATTTTATCGAAAAAATATTGACTCTTTATCTCAAATCTTGACTTTTGACTAAATAATTTTTAAAAATTGTGACTTTTTATCTCATAATTTTGACTTCTCTATTTCAAGCTTTTGACATAATAATCTCAGTTTTGACTTCTTTTAATCTCAAGTTGTATCTTTTCTATTTATCACTTTGACTTGTCTCAAAATGTGTTTTGTATTTTCTTTTAAATTCTAATTCTATTGAAATTTTGACTTTATAACCTCATATTTTGACATTTTATTCCATAAAATTTTGACTTTCTATCCCAGATTTTTGACTTTTTCCCTCTGAAACAGACCTTATTACCTCTTAATTTACACTTTTTATTTTCTTGCAATTTTGTCCAAATAATCTCCAAATTTTTTGACTTTTTATCTCAAACTTTGACTTTTTATCTCCAGGTTTTTAAGTTATATGGGCAAAAAATATACACATCATCAAAGCAAAGTTTTAATTTTTATGTTTTTTTTGACTGGCAGAAATAGGCTTTCATAATTTACATATCAAGAAAGAACAAAGATGACATACTTCAGTCATCTTTTAAATCTGGTCACCATAAATCTGCCCTTAAAACCATCTGTCGCTGTGTGAAACAGTTAGAAACTCTGTAAAAGTTTTTAAATCTCGGTATCAGGGTCAGTTTGTGTGTTTTTACTTTGACCTTTCTGTTAGAAACTTCAGGCCAACATCAGGAGACTGACCTGTTTTTAGTTTTTAGTGTTTTTTCCAAATGATGCTGAGCTGAATTTTCTTCTTCTTCCTCCTTCAGGCACAACGAGGGAAAGACCTTCCTGGTCTGGGTGAACGAGGAGGATCACCTGCGTGTCATCTCCATGCAGAAGGGCGGAAACATGAAGGAGGTTTTCAGACGTTTCTGCGTTGGCCTGCAGAAGGTGACGCACTTTAACACAGTTCACACTTTCACACACACTCTGATAAGTTACAGGTTACATCATAAATGTTCAGGCATCAAACTCAGATTTTCATGAGTTTATTTTCTAACCGTCATGCTTTGTGTTTTTCCTTTTCACGGCTCAGATCGAGGAAATCTTCAAGAAGCACGGCCGTGGCTTCATGTGGAACGAGCACCTTGGCTACGTCCTGACCTGCCCCTCCAACCTGGGCACCGGCCTGCGCGGCGGCGTGCACGTCAAGCTGCCCAAGCTCAGCACACACGCCAAGTTCGAGGAGATTCTGACCAGGCTGCGTCTGCAGAAGCGTGGCACAGGTACGACAGTCACCTGTTACAGTGTATCATCAGCAGAATAACAGAATTTACTGAGACACACTTCAAAGTTTCCAGAAAAGAAGAAAAAACAAAAATTTATGCACATTTATTATCAATTACTACTATTTAAAATCATATGTTTATATCACCTATATCATTATCATTAACCTATTTATTCCACTTAAATATCTTTGACTCTGGAAAATCATCTTAAAGAGGCCAATTCCCACCAGTGAAAATACAAAAATGAAAAACTGGATTTGTTGAGATTTTCTTCCCCCATATTAAATTTTGAGATAAAAAGACAAATAGATGAGATAAACAGTTGAAATTTTGATTTTTTTTATTTTATCTCAAAATTTTGACTTTTTATTTTATGGTAGGACACTCACGAAATAAAAATAAAAGTAATTTCTACAGCCCTTTTATAACACTGTAATTCCCCTGGATGTATCTGCGAAGCTTTATTTTTCTGAGAAAACTAGAAAAATAAGTTGTTATCTTGAGAAAATGGAGCAAATTAATTATAGAAAATAATGGACCTCAAGGGCTTCAGTTAAGAAAAAAAAACACTTTTTTAATGCAAAATTATTCATTACTACTTTTTATAATATTATGTTTATATTATTTTTATTATGGTCATTAACTTTTTGATTTAATTTAAATTTCTTCCACCCTAGAAATTACACTGTGGTGCTTAAAAAATAATAATTTAAAAAATTCTTTCAGCACTCTTTTGTTAAAATTTAATTTTTGGCACTAAATCAACAAAAAAATCCACTTATTCCAATGAATATATGCATAAAATAATGTAACTAACAAAATAATAAAGTTGGCCACAATGAGGATAACAAAAACTGTAATGAAGCCTGTAATTAAGTGAAAATGAAATGAAAGTGAAGAGCAATGGACACAAAAAAGGTAGAAAATAAAAATAAATTAGTAAAAAAGTGGATAAGCAATGAGACAAGTAAAGGAACCATGGGAGCAATAATGAGAAACATAATGGGAAATAAAAGCTTTTAAATATTGTACAGTTTTGGAGCCAGAACTTAGTGACAAAAAAAGGCAATAGCTGTATTTAATTGTCTTTTTTCTTTTTTCTTTCTTATTCCTTTTTTTCTCTCTTTCATGAAGTTTCCTATATCCCTGATAAAAACTGCACACAAATGGCAGCTGTCAATCATCATAAAATGAAACGTATAACCTGGTTTTTCAGAAAAAAAGACTTAAACACAAAGCAGCTGAATAACATCTTCATATCACTGCAGCGAAAGGATGTGAGAAACATTTCTATGACGTGTAATAATTTTTTAAAGTTTTATCACCTCTCATCTGGAATGAATGAGGAGACGGAGATTGTGACCTGTACTGCAGCCAGCCACCAGGGGGAGCATGGCGTCCAGTGATTATACAGTCTATGGGTCTGACTCCTCCCCCTTCTCCCCTGTCTCTCCCCCTCCAGGCGGTGTGGACACAGCCTCCGTGGGCGGCGTGTTCGACATCTCCAACGCCGACCGTCTGGGCTCCTCCGAGGTGTATCAGGTGCAGCTGGTGGTTGATGGCGTGAAGCTGATGGTTGAGATGGAGAAGAAGCTGGAGAAGGGCGAGGCCATCGACGGCATGATCCCCGCCCAGAAGTAAACTGGACAGACAACCAATGACTGAGTGACTGTCTGTGTTTGTTTTTTTACTTTATAAAAAATGAACAGGTGGCCTTGTTGTAAAGTTATTTTACCGGTTTCGGCCGATTGGCTGCTTCCTGCCTCCTTCTTTTCCATCGAGAAGACACTCCACTTTCCTTTCTGCTANTTAAGTAATTCAGCCCATGAGTTAACTTTTTGTCGATGACATCTTCAAACACACTTTACGACAGAGCTGTAGCCTTAAAGCGGGGCTCTAACTGTATCTACAGAGCAGGTTCAGAGTGGTACACCAACAGAAAATTTGTAAGGACTAGTCCTAAATCACAGCTTGACATGTTTTCAGACAGTGGCTCCAGACCTGCTCCGATCACCCGGGTTACGGTAAAAGCTGCACGCTCCAGAAGCTCGTTTTTATCTTTGCTTTGCTTTTTAGAGATGCAACTTTGCAGCTAAAATGAAATCCAGAAAGTTTACATTCTCATCCTGAACCATCTCTTCAGACGTCACATGCTTTGAAAATGACACAGAGGTGAAGATGAGGCAGGAGTCTGATTGGTTAACAGTCCTGAAAAAAAACTCTTACAGCAACAATAAAACCTGCTTTAACAGTCTGACGCGTCGATTCAAACACAAATTAAAAGCCAGGAAACAGAATCACAGACAGGTTTTGTGTTTGAATTTCAAAAAATATGGAGCTTCAAGTAGAATTAATGTGCAAAAAGACAGATTTGAAGAAGCCGGTGATGTGAGTAAAGGCATTTAAAGCATCAGTCAGCTTTTGAGAGAGTGTGATTTTTCAAAATAAAATGAGGATTTTAAAACCACCAGTGCAGTAGAAAGAAGTCAAGGCTGTTCTGGTTAAAAAAAAAAAAAAAANAAAAATATGGAGCTTCAAGTAGAATTAATGTGCAAAAAGACAGATTTGAAGAAGCCGGTGATGTGAGTAAAGGCATTTAAAGCATCAGTCAGCTTTTGAGAGAGTGTGATTTTTCAAAATAAAATGAGGATTTTAAAACCACCAGTGCAGTAGAAAGAAGTCAAGGCTGTTCTGGTTAAAAAAAAAAAAAAAAGCAGAAAGTGCTCAATAATTTTAAAAACCAAAAACAGCTTAGTGAAAATAAACCCAACAAAGAGCCCTGTTGCTTCTTCAAGTCGTGGCGGTTTGTTTGTATTGCACTTTATTCGAGAGGAGTGATGAAGTGTGACGGCAAAGAAAAAGAGGAAACTTTTGTAAAAATGCACCTTAAAGTGACTGTGAGGAGAATCTGAATGAAGTGGATCAAAGCGCTGTTGTTGGAAACGTGACAACCGGCAACATTTAGCTTAGCTACTCACAGCTCGGTGCTCCGATACATGTCAGTAACGTTAGTGAATCCTGGTTGTGTCCTACCAGGTCTCATCTACCAACTCCAACCTCACCAAGCAGAGCAAACGTAACCTGGCTCTTCATTTTAATGAACAATCAGAATAACTGCTGCACAAGGGTTGGAATGAACATTAGCACAAACAGATTAGCCCATTTTTTTAGCCTTTAGCTCGTGTTTTCATCTTCAGCTGGTTGAAATCTTTAGCCGGTATTTTAAACTTTCAGCAATATTTAAATTTTCCTTTAGCCAGTTTCTACACACTCATCCCATGTTTTAGTCTTTTACCAGTATTTTAACACCGAGTCAGTATTTTGATATTTAGCCTGTTTCTTAGCCTTTAGCAAGTGTCGTAATCTTTTGCCCATGTTTTAGTCTTTTATCCCCTGTTTTAGCCCTTAGCCTGTGTTTTAGCCTTTATCCTGTGTTTTTATTTTAGCCTATTTGAATATTAAGCCCATGTCTCAGCCCTTAGCCTGTGTTTTGATCTTCAGCCCCACATTCAAATTTATTAGCTCATGTTTTAGCCTTTAGCTTGTGTTTTAATCTTAATCCTGTGTTTTAGCCATTAGCCCATGTCTCAGCTCTTAGCCTGTTTTGGTCTTCAGCCCTCTATTTACATTTTTAGCTCGTGTTTTAGCCTTTAGCCTGTGTTTTTATTTTAGCCTGTTTTAATCTTTAGCCCATGTTTTAGCCTTTAGCTTGTGTTTTAATCCTACCCTGTGTTTTAGTCCTGAACCCATGTCTCAGCCCTTAGCCTGTGTTTTGATCTTCAGCCCCATATTCAAATTTATTAGCTCATGTTTTAGCCTTTATCCCATGTTTTTATTTTTGCCTGTTTCAGTCTTTAGCCCATGATTTAGCATTTAGCTCGTGTTTTAGCCTTTATCCTGTGTTTTGATTTAAGCCTATTCGAATATTCAGCCCGTGTCCCAGCCCTTAGCCTGTGTTTTGATCTTCAGCCCCATATTCAAATATATTAGCTCATGTTTTAGCCTTTATCCCGTGTTTTTATTTTTACCTGTTTTAATCTTTAGCCCATGTTTTAGCATTTAGCTTGTGTTTTAGCCTTTAGCTCATGTTTAGTCTCAATCAAGTGTTTTAGCCTTTAGCTTGTGTTTTAATCTTACCCTGTGTTTTAGTCCTGAGCCCAAATTTTAATCTTAAAACTGTCTCAGCCCTGAGCCTGTTTTGATCTTCAGTCCTGTATTTAAATCTTTATCTCGTGCTTTAGCCATTAACTTGTGTTTTAGCCTTTATCCCATGTTTTTATTTTAGCCTGTTTTAATCTTTAGCCCATGTTTCAGCCTTTAGCTTGTGTTTTAATCTTAAACCTGTGTTTTAGCCATTAGCCCATGTCTCAGCTCTAAGCCTGTTTTGATCTTCAGCCCTCTATTTACATTTTTAGCTCCTGTTTTAGCCTTTATCCTGTGTTTTTATTTTAGCCTGTTTCAATTTTTAGCCCATGTTTTAGCCTGTAGCTCGTGTTTGAATCTTACCCTGTGTTTTAGTCCTGAGCCCATATTTTAATCTTTAGCCTGAATTTTAGCCTCTAGCCCGTGTCTCAGCCCTTAGCCTGTTTTGGTCTTCAGCCCCGTAGTTAAATTTTTAGCTTGTGTTTTAGCCTTTAGCTTGTGTTTGAGCCTTTATCCGGTGTTTTTATTTATGCCTGTTTTAATCTTTAGCCCATGTTTTAGTCTTTTGTGTGCTTTAATCTTACTGTGTATGAGTCCTGAGCCCATATTCTAATCTTCAGCTCCTGTTTTAGCCTTTAGCCTGTGCTCTATCTCTCTCCTGTTTATCTTTCTTCTTCTCTTCTGTCTCTTTTCTGTCAGACAGTCCAGGTCCTGTTTCTAAATAAATCACAGAAATCATTTTCAGCAGAGAAAAACACAGATCTAACTTTTCACTGATAAACTTCATCAGCCGGTCGTGTTGTCATAGAGACTTTGACTCATTTTTAGCACCGATAATCTCTTTTTAAATTGTGGATTATGATCTATCATGTATCTAGATAACAGACTTTTTTGAGCTCACTCAGAAATTCCTCACAGTCCCTTTAACTGAGGTTTGATTTAAAGTAAATCTGTGGCTGTGAAACTTTTTAGTGAGACCGAATTTATGGCTGCATTAATGGTTTGCGTGAAAAAATCTGATTAAATCAGATAAATTAGTGAATAAGTGTCAGGTAACTGGTTATTAAACCTTCACTGTGAATAAAAAAAAACATTTTTAACAACAGAGCCAAAAGAAAAAAGTGATATGTGACAAAAAAATGACTCATCTCTAAAATATTTTGGGATAAAAATCACATTAATTTCCTGACGTGGCGCTCAAAGTTAAAGGGATAGTTCCAGTTTTTGAAGGAGGGTTGTCCCAAAATTTCGACTTTTTATCTCAAATATCAACATTTTATTTAAATTTTGACAATTTTGACTTTATTAACTCAAAATTTTGACATCTTATTTTAGCTTCGCAACTTTTTTTATCTCGAATTATCAATGTTTTATTTCACTTTCAACACTAATTTTCAGAATTTTTAAAATTCATTTTAGACTTGCAACTCCTTATCTCAAAATTTCGGCTTTTTATCTCTATCTCTTTTTTTCCCCCTCTCTACTTTTTAGCTCAAATTTTCAAGTTTAACCGTAAAATTTCATCTCGTTATCTCAAAATTTTGGCTTAATTTGGTCAAAAAAATCTCAACAAAGCAAGTTTTTTATTTTTTTTTTAAGTGGAGGGAACAAGCTTTCATAAAAAAGAATAAATAATTATAAAGGAAACATTTAATTTTGTGTGAAATTTCTTGAAACAGCAGTCGTTTCTGCACGATATCTTCTGAAAATGACACTTAATATTCACAACCCCTTTAAAAAGTGAACTATCCCTTTAAATAAGTGAGCGTTAGCCTCAGAATAATAATTACCGTTATTAAATGAAATAAAGTTCCTTTTTGTTTGTTTGTTTTCATTCTAAGACTTGTTTGAAAATGTGTGATTGTTCATTTTTAAAGCAGATTTTCTCGTAAATAAACGTCGAAGGGGCAAAACTTTAATGTTGTTTATCATCCAGGTGTTCGATTTGCGTGTTTCACAGAAAATTCAGTCAACAACAACAACAACAACAAACATTGCAAAGCTAACTGAGCTGTAGCGTCGGAGCTAACAGAACAAGCTTCTGCATTTCTGCATGTCTCCCTCTAGAGGCCGGGGGGTCACACTGCACGTTTTTTTTTAATTTTAACTTTAAATACGCAACACCTGCTTCCAAGAATGACAACGGATCCAAACTTCTGCCCCTTTAAAAAGCATTTAAAGAAAGAAAAATAAAGTTAAAACACAAAAAGTTTCTTTAAATAGCAGCTCTTTAAAAAGGAATGATGACAAATAAGATCAAATGGGAACAGCAACGTCAATAACGATTAACAGTCTGCATCGCTCCCAACGCCACCGCCGCCGCCGCCGCCCTCGTCATCAGCATCAAACGTGGAAAAAGAAACAGAAACATGGACGCTGTGCGCTCACGGCGTACGGAGGGTCTAAGCAGGGGTGAAGAGTTCAAAGGTCGTTTACGTCTGCAGGTGTGGGTCTATGATTGGCGGTGTCTGAAGAAGAGAAGAGGGTCTTTGGCGGAGGCGAGGCATCGTTAGCCACATCAGATGAGGAGGAGAAGGCGCCGCTCCTCCTCCTCCTCCTCCTCCTCATCCCTCCTTGTCCACCCCCCCCGCCCCGCCTCCCGTCGCCCTCAGAGCTCCAGCTCTTTGGACACTTTGGTGGCGATGTCTCTGAAGGCTAACGGTGCCCCCCACAGGCGCTTGAACCTCACGCCGCTGCTCTGGCCCAGCCCGCTGGGCAGCTGGCAGACCTCGGCCTCGAAGGCGACGCGGGCGCCGGCCGCTCCGTGGGTGCAGGACAGGAGGAAGGGCCCCGCCAGGTGGACCTGACACCCGCAGCCCTGAGCAGCCTCACGCAGCGCCAGCACCACCTCGGCCGGGTCGCGCGGGCTCCGCACCCTCACATCCCAGCCGCATCTGGGGGTCCGGGGCTCGGCCGCTTTCTGATGCCCAGATAGATGGCGACTGAGGGAGGAGGGGGGGGGGTCATGCAGGGTAAAAAATGGAGTGAGAGGTGGAGGAGATGGAGAAATTTGGGACAATAATGTGGAGTTAAAGGTGTTTGTGTGGATGATGAATGTATGAAAGGTTTTGGGAAAAAGGAGAAGGAGAAAAAACAGAATTAGTTTCACACATGTTTGAATTCATGGTCTCAGATTCATATCCTTCCTCTGAAAAACTAAATTTGTGCTCAAAAGTTTCCATCCTCTGGTGATTTTGTCCTGTGTATAAAAGCTCAGTGAGTTTCTGAGCTCCTGACAGACACATGCATCTTTCATCCAGTGCTGCACTGACATTGCAGGACTCTCTGAAAGAATGTCTGGATGTTTCAAGATGTACAATAAGGAGGCACTTGAGGAAAAATGGGCAAATGCCACAAAGTGTCCTGCTTACAATAACAGCACAGAGACAAGCCTCAAAACTTGTCCTGAAACTTGCATCTTTCATCTAGTGCTGCACTGACATTTCTGGATTCGGAAAGGGATATAAAAAGATATCCAAGGAATTCAAGATGCCAATAAGCAGAGTTCAAACTCTAATGAAGAAGTGGAAAATGAGGGATTCTGTTGAAATCAAACCACAGTCAGGTAGACCAACAAACATTTCAGCTACAACTGACAGGAAAATTGTTCAGGATGCAAAGAAAAACCCACAAATAACTTCAGCTGAAATACAGGACTCTCTGAAAGAATGTGGTCTGGCTGTTTCAAGATGCACAATAAGGAGGCACTTGAAGAAAATGGGCTGTATGGTCAAGTCGCCAGAAGAAAGCCACTTCTGGAACAAAGTCATTTGGAGTGATGGGAGCAAAAGTGAACTTTTTGTCCACAACCATAAACATTGTTCCATTTGGAGAGGAGTCAACAAGGCCTATGATGAAAGGTCCACCATTCCTACTGTGAAACACGGAGGTGGATCACTGATGTTTACCCCTACACACTCGATGTTTCCGAGTCCTTTGAACCAGGTTTGTGATGAATGAAGGATGAATGCAGCATGTTATCAGAAAATACTGGAGGAAAATTTACACTCATCAGCCCAGAAGCTGCACATGAGACGTACTTGGACGTTCACACATGACAATGATCCAAAAACACAAGGACAAGTGGACCTGCCATTGGCTACAGGAGAATAAAGTGAAGGTTCTGGAGTGGCCATCTCAGTCTCACAAGGCCAAGTCAAAGTTTTTAGCTAAAAGTTGAAACTTAGAGAAAAAAAAAAAAAAGAATGGGAAAAAAAATCCAAATTTTGAGATAACCCCCCCAACACACACACACACACACAAAACATTGAGGGTAAAGACAAATTTGGACACGATTAGGTCAAAATTTAAGGACAAAAGGTCAATTTTGGGATTATTAAGTCAAAATCTGAGATATAAAGTTGGATTATGAGATTTTAAATTCAAATTCTTGAGATAAAAGTTAAAATTAGCAAAAGGTCAAAGTTTTAGATAAAAAGTCAAACCTTGAGAAAAGACCAATATTTGAGATTAAGAACAAAAAATTAAGAAAACATAAGACAAAGTTCAAATTTGAGATAAAAAGTTGATATTTTAGAGAAGATGTCATAGTCTTGAAATTAAAAAGTGAAAAATTTTAGAGGAAAAGACAACATTTAGGACCTGCCATTGGCTACAGCAGAATAAAGTGAAGGTTCTGGAGTGGCCATCTGAGTCTCCTGTCCTCAAACCTGCAGTTCATGCAAGACAGAGCAAGAATTTACAGGAACTGGAGGCTTTTTGCCAAGAAGAATGGTCAGTTTTACCATCTGAGGAAATAAAGACCCTCATCCACAACGAGCACAAAGACTTCAAGCTGTCACTGATGTTAAAGGGGGAAATACACGCTGTTAAGAACTGGGGGATGGCTAAGGAATAATAAATTCTTCCAGGGTTTGTAAACTTATGAGCACAACTGCTTGAATAACAAATGTATAAAAATGTCTCTACTCTACAGAGGAAACACAGCAGATACATAAATCTAACCCACCTCAGATACTCGTTCATGTGAAAACACTTAAAAATTTCTCATTTTAAAGTCTTGAACTCTGGTTATATGATATTGTTGTTTCTATCACAGAGGATTCAGGGATCATCTACCACCAGGAATCATCTTTTCTAATCACATCACGTCTCTGGACTAACTTGAGCTTTACCTGGTTTTACCCTGAGTCTGAGTCTGAGACTTAGACTGAGACAAAGCTGAAGCAGAGGAAGCTGAGAAAAGTTCAAATAACCTTTAGTTACAGTCAGCGCAGGAGGGAAACAGCAAAATCAAACAGGATCCAGAAGAATTACGAGGCTGGGATCATCATTTATTTTTGGGGAGAGTTAACCCAAATCAAATCGAAACACATGACGACCAAACCTGAGTCTCTGTAAAAGTTAAATCTTGAGTTATTCAACTTTATCTGTGACGCTTAAGGAACAGACAGACCTCTATGTAAATGAATCTTATTCCTAGAAAAAAAAAAAAAAGTCTTTTAAGACCTCTTGGGCCATATTCAGCTAAAAATACTCAGAAAAATATCTTAATTCATGACATAAAAGACAAAAAAAAAGAATGCTGGTTGTTTAGTTTGTTTTAATTTGACAATTTTATCATGGCTGATCTCACTTATAGTTGATGTATCTCTGTCTTTGAGCCCCTTAAATTATTTTACTTTATTACAATTATTAATACTCATGTAAAGAGTAGCCAGACTTTTTAATGACTGACATGAATCAGAATCAATAAAACACTTTTAGAAATCTTCAACTAAGTTCAAAATTTCACACTTTTTCTTATTTCAAATACACATTTATCAAAGAAATGAGATTTTTCTGACCAGTTATGTTCATATTATGTAACTAAACTGCAAAAAAATGAAATCTGACCAAGTTTTATGTCTTACTTTTAAGAAAAATAAGGCTTTAGTTGCTTGGATTAAGACATTTTTCTTTTTTAAAACAACAAGACAAGCAAAATGTCTTTTTTTATTTCTCTTAATAACATTTCAGGCATCATTTTTTTGTCTTTTTGTCGAGGTATGTTCATGGTGAGAAACTACAGTGAAAAAGGAGGAGGAAAATTTGCATTAAAAAGCAGAAAACTGGTATTAGAGGAATTAAAATTTCTGCAGGATAAGTCCGTTTACACGTTATAATAAGTGCAGAATTTTAAAAAAGATGTTTAAACTGTTTCTTTAAGGGATGAAAAGCACAAAACGTAGACAGACAGTTGATTTAATCATTAAGAACATTTGGTACAGCATAAACATTTGTCTAAATTTTCTATATTTTCTAACAGCAGTAACATTGTAGTTAAATGAAGTGTAGAAAAGTTCAGGTTTGATGAAACGAGAGATTTACTGAGTAAGAAATGTCTGCACATATTATAATTCTTACGTATAATGCTATATATGTCATATTGTCTTGAGGTTTGGGGAAATACGTATAAAACATATATAGATTGAATAATTAACCTCCAGAAAAGAGTCATTATATAAGGATAATAAATTAAACTTCCTATCATGAACCAACAAATGAATTATTTGTAGAGTCTTTTACTCTGAAGTTCCTTGATATTGTGAACTAAAAAACATTTGTGTTACAAATTTGAGCAAAAACAAAAGTCTTCCCACCTGTACTCAAAGTTTTTCTAAATTAAGACAAAGGAATTTTAATTTAATGTATCTTTGAAATAAGTCAAGTTAGGATGAATGTTAAATATAGTTCTGTTTTATTTTGGAGGGTTAAGTTGTGGAATAAACTTAGTGATGAATCAAAACTGTGTCCATCTCTGTATTAAAGCTAAAATAATAAAGGATTACAATTTGAAAAATGATTGAGAATAGTAATAATGAACAGTAATTCTTTGATTTCCTGATATTTTGGGTTATCTTATGGATTTTAAAGGCAAAAATAATCCTCAGCTTCAGCCTTTTCTAGTTTCAGAGATTGTTTTCTCATGTGAGTAAAAGTTTTGTGGAAGCGTGTTTATATATATTTTTGCTTTTGCTCCATTCTGATTCCTGTAACTGAAATAAAAACATTCATTCGTGTTTGAGAAGAAGAAAGTTTTGTCTCACCTTGTGACCGGAGATCTGCTGATTCTCTCAGGTTCGTCTGTGACCCTCAAGAAGAAGAAAAACGTATCTGTTAGAAATCATTCAATCGCCTTCTCATATCAGTCCCTCCCTTCTTCTTTTTCTTTTTCTTTTTCTTTTCCCTCCCTCCATCCTTCCCTGAAACTTTCTGTTTTAACGATGCAACAGTCACGAGCACGATCAACCAACTCAGAGATCACAACACGACCACACGGAGTCTGAAAACGTCCGAAAACTCACAGATGGATCAAACTTTCTGCACTGAAACACAACGACACGATGGAGGACAAAGAAATGAACGAGGCAAAGGAGGAGGGACGGATACAGATGAAAATAAAATTTAAAAAAAACACCAAACAATTCTAACTCAAGAGGCTTTTCTTATTCATCTTCAAGGTGTTTTGGCTCATGATATAATGATAATTTATTCTATTTTTAGCCTGAATCTGCCATAAATATAAGACGAGGGGAAAAAAACGATGAGAAAAAATCATTGAGTACATGCACATTTAATTGGCTGGAAGATGTGTAACTGTATCAAAAGTTGTGTTTTGGTTCTTTTGATGTCACTTTTACTTTATTTATTTATTTTTTTAGATAGATAAATTGATAGATCGTACTTTCAATTGATCTTTTTAAGTGTGTCCATCAAAGAAATTGACATTCACAGCACTGTGCACATACACAATAGGCATTCAAAAGAAACAACACTATTAAAAACTATAAAAAATATATTTAAAAAAATAAAGATAAACATAAATAGAGCTTTAAACAAAAATAGAGCTTCACATAAATCAAGATTTTTACATGTTTTTACACAAGTTTAAGCCTTTTTAATATAAATTCTGTCTTGTTTTATTGATTTTTAATCATTTCTCACTTTTGCTGATACAATGAGTAAAGAATTTATCTCAAAAATCTCCCATTAACCTTCAAAGTACTGTTAAAAACTCAACTCTTTAAATTAGTTTTTAATCCGTGATTGCACTGTTGTTTTTTCTCTGAATTGTTTTACTTGATGTATGTATTAGTTTTTAATAGTAAAGTGTCTTTGAATTTTGAAATAAATAAATATAATAATAATAAAAAAATATATATATATATACACAATAAATAAAAAAGAATACAAATAAGATTTATTATTTCTTATTATTGTTTTTATTATTGTTTTTATTATTATTATTATTATTATTATTATTATTATTATTATTATTATTATTATTATTTCTTATTATTGTTATTATTGTTATTATATTATTATTATTATTATTATTATTATTATTATTATTATTATTATTATTATTATTATTATCATTATTATGATTATTATGATTATTATTATTATTATTATCATTATTATTATTATTATTATGTGGCACATATCATTACAGGTTCGTCCTGACTTGTTTATTTGAGTTTGGTGCAGCTCATGCACTTCCCCTCTGTGGCCACCAGGAGGCGCTGTTGCTATAATAATCTGTGAGGATCATATTTTTTCCCTCCATCCTCAAAAACCTGAAGCTGAGTTCACTCTGGTCTCAGGGGTCAACACTGAAACCTTAATGCTGCTTTCTTAAACAGAACAGAACAGATGAATAAAGTTTGTTTATTATTATTCAGAGGTTTTTTTTTCCTCCAATCACTGGTTGAGTTGTTGTGGCGTTGGCTGGGTTTAGTGGCCCTCGCACGCCATTTTAACACATTCGGCGCCGGCGGGAGGTCACGGTGGTTTAAGTGAGATCATCTCCTCCTTTTCTAACGAGGAGGAGCCGTAAGCATCTTAAAGTTCAGCTTTTTAAACGAGCCTCCTCCCTGAAGCAGAGCGAACTAATCCACACAGATACGCCCGAATATTTACCAACCACCGCTCTTTAAACAACGCTAATATCTACAGGGCGAGGCCGCGTCCAGCTGGGTGTGTCTCTTACACTTTAAAGAAAAAATCCTGGAAAATTTTGTAATACTATAAAAAAAAACTTTACAGAACAACCTGTCAATTCTATAATTAAAAACAGCAAATCTAAACAAAAATCATGATAATTTTTATCAAGTCTGAAAAGAATTTGTTGATTTACTAAATAAATTGAGTGAATATAATTGAAATACTTCGTAAACTCAAACTCAATTTATTGAGTAAATCTACTGAATCCTTTCATATTTAACAAAATTAAACAAAAAAATACTGTCATTCTTTTTTACAGTAAAAAAAAAATGCGGCTGTGGTTGCCAGGGAAATTTTGTAAAAATGTAAAACTACAATAGCAATTAAAATCCTTACAAAATAACCAATAAATTCTACAATTTTGAACAGTTAATCTTAACAAAAATCGTGATATTTTTTATCAAGTTTAAAAACACTTGATTTACTAAATAAGTTGAGTAAATGTAATTGAAATACTTGGTAAACTATATATCCACTTATATCTACTCATTTTTTCCAAAGCTTTCTACACATTTTCCATATAGTTTACCAAGTATTTCAACATTTACTCAATTTATTTCTAAAATCGACTTAATTCTTTCATATTTAACAGTATTTCCCCAGCTGAACGTTTTTTTTTTTTACTGCAAAAACAACAGGATTTTTACAGCAACATTGCATTTCAACACTATTGCATTTCATTGCAGAGAAAGCTCAGAGTTGAAATGCTGAGCCTTATTTCAACATAAAGCATTTTCTATTTGCAAATGCTTTATGCTGAAAGGCTGAGCCACCTTTATCTCTATTTATTAACTCTCGAGATATTTTAAGGACCTTAATCTCCACTAGTAACATCATATTAAATGCAGATATTACTTATTTCTTTTCATTATTCAAGGTTTGTTTGACTTAATTTCAAAGCTTTGAATTATACTCATTATTTTTAAGCGAAAAAATGTTTCACCAATCAAACTAAGTAAAAGGCAGTTATACTTTTTAGAGTGTTACTGAAACAAAAGAGTATGAATAGCATTGTGGTCATGCAAATTCAGCCAAAATTAGTGTTGATTTTACCTGTTTTAAATGTATTGTTTTTGTTTTTAGCAACAGTTTTAAACATTTAAATTGTGTGTTTTACAAAGTATCCCTGACAACCACCGCTGCCAATTTTTTTTAATGTAAAAACAACAGGATTTTTTTTACAGTATATTTATTTTAGTGACATTTACCCAAGTTTTTCCAGTGAATAAAACATAGTTAAAAAAGAACTTAATTTTTCTCATTATTCAAGGTTTGTTTGACTTAATTTCAAAGCCTTGAATTCTATCTGTTATTTTAAAGTAAAAAAAAAAATTCACCAATTAAACTAACTAAAAGGCAGTTATACTTTTAAGAGTGTAATCGAAACGAAATAGAACAAATAGCATTGGTGTCATGCAAATTCAGAAAAAATCACCAGTTAAAAAATGCCGTTCTTTTGTTTATAATGACAGTTTTTAACATTTAAATTGTTGTTTTTTTTCCAAACAACAGAGTTTTCTTTTTACAGTGGACCATATTTTTAACATCCTGACAATCAATAGATTTATATTCTTAATTTCAACGTTCACAACCTCAGTAACTGCACTTTTGCCCAAATATAGCAGCAAAATTTGAGATTTTCAGACATTTTTTGATATTAAAGTATTTTCTTTTGGAACATATGCCTGTTTATTTGTTGTCATGGTAGATCATTATCATTTTATCAGTTTTTTTATAGTGCAAGTCAAAGTTTTCTCCAGTCTCACAAGTAATTGTAATTCAAAGAAAATGTTTAGTTTAAGGTCTTATCATTACATTTTGAGGGTGTTTAACTGTATTTTTTACAGATTTTTTTTTACAGTGTAGCAGCTGAAAGCAGAAGTTTCTGGACTCGACCTGAGCGTCTCTGAGCGTCTCTGACCTCAGACTGTGTTGACGCTTTGTTCCAGAATAAAAGAAGGATTTTCACTCAGACCTCGCCCTTCCTGTCTGAGGAACAAACCTGAACCGTGAAACAAACGAAGAATGAAAGAAAAAGAAGAAGAAGAAAGTTGTTTCTGACTCTCTGACTTCACAGTGTTTGTTTCAGGTTGTGTAATCTGTCTCACAGCAGACGGTGTCAGACACACACACACACACACACACGCAGCCAGCAGCAGTATAACAGGACGATCTGCTCGTATCTTGAGGGAGCTGCTGAGAAGAGAAGGATAAATCCTGGTTACGTAACTAATCCTGATTTAAAATGACAGCGACGCTCGCTCCGTCTCTCGCTCTGTCAGTGAGGACGACTGGTGCAGGATTCTTACAAGCGTCTGCTCCTGGAGGCCTCACACACACACACACACACACACACACACACACACACACACACACACAAACATACACTGTACACTTAAATATCAGAGTTACAAAAGTGACGGTGAGCGTGCATGACTGACCCAGACGTGGAGGAAAGGTCATTTTAGGCCCCGTTTACACGAAAACACTTTAAAGCATTTCACCCTAAAACGCAAAAAATACACTGAAAAAAAATCTGCGTTCATATCAGTGACTGTATATAGAATGGACAGCATGGCTCCGCCTGTCACCGTTCTACGATTTTGAAGCCAAAAAACCCCGTTTCTCTAGCCGCCATTGTGCAGCCAGAGTCTGCGCAGTAGAGAATTTCCAGTGGAGCAGAGTAAAAAAGAGAAATAAAAATATTTATTTCTTCTTCTTCAGAAGGTTTAGTCTCCTTTTGGCTCTTTCCCGAAGTTTCTTATATCCCCGATAAAAACTACTCACGAACGGCAGCTGTCAACTATCGTAAAACGAAACTTATATCACGGTTTTTAACGTCCAATAACTAATGAGAAACTAACTTCTCAGGAAAAAAAACACCTGAACACCATGCAGCCAGATGACATCTTCATACCACCTTAGTGTAAGGATGAGAGAAACGTTTCTATGAGGTATCGTGATTTCAGTGAAAATGCTGACGTCAAAATCAGCTCTGCGCATTCACGTTAAAACTTCACTGTACTGTGCAGGAACCAAAAAACAGTTTCTGAATAAACGCAGATTTTTTTTTTAGTGTACTTTTTGTGTTTTAGGCAACGTCACGTTCAGCTTTGCGCGTGTGAATTAAACCTTCACTCTGCCATGTGCGGAAATTTTTCGACACTTTTAGACCATTTTTGTAAACCTTCACACTATTTGCCAGGTTCAATCCCAATTTTCGTGCCCATTTTTGCCACTTTTGGACCATTTTTTTTGCAACAAACTGACTATTTTTCCAAGTTTAACTGAAACTATCTTGCTATTTTTGTTGATTTTGCTCCTTTTAAGTCACCTTTCACTCTTTTTTTGCCACTTTTGGACCATTTTTTGGCAACAAACTGACTATTATTCCATGTTTAACCCAAACTTTCTTGCTATTTCTGTTGATTTTGGTCCTTTTAAGTCACTTTTCACTCTTTTTTTTGCCACTTTTGGACCATTTTTGCTACTTTTTGACTATTTCCAGGTTTTATCCCAGTTCAAATACCAATTTTTGTTTCTTTTTTGTCAGTTTTTACCACCTCAAACTAAGTTTTATTGTTCCTCTTTGCTGATTTTGCCTCTTTTCTCCACTTGTACAGTTTCTTTCTTTCTAGTTTTCTTCTATGGTTTCTACACTTTTCACTCTTTTTTTTGCCACTTTTGGACCATTTTTTTGCTACAAACTGTCTTTTTTCCACGTTTAACCCAAACTCTCTCCTTATCTTTGTTGATTTTGGTCCTTTTAAGTCACTTTTCACTCTTTTCTTTTGCCACTTTTGGACCATTTTTTGCTACTTTTTGAGTATTTCCAGGTTTAATCCCAATTCAAATCCCAATTTTTGTTGCTTTTTTGTCAGTTTTTGCCACCTCAAACTAAGTTTTATTGCTACTCTTTGCTGATTTTGCCTCTTTTCTCCACTTGTATAGTTTCTTTTGTAAAGATAGTTTTTAACAGTTTGTCTCTCTGGTTGAGTAACTCTGGTGTAGAACAGAAAACATCTGCTGCAAAAACTGTAGCTGATACTTTTTTTGACACATTTCAGGTTAAAGAAATATTACGCCAGCTGTGATTAGAACAGGACATTTTGTGATTTAATCGAATTTGCAATTAATCGCCCATCACTAGTTGCTGGGATTCTTTTCTACTTTCGCAATTTTAAAACACTGGAGTAATAACTGAGACAGAATTGGTAAAGCAAAGATAAAAAGGAGTTTTAGTAAATTTGATGCACCTCAGGTATCAGTGACTTTGATTTTTGACTGTATCTCTAATTTTTTCTTCATGTCTCAAAGTGATGTTGACTTGTTGGTGTGAAGACAAAGATGTAAAACTCTGCCTGACATAAAAAAAACTCTGCTCTCACTTCTGTTTGACCCTGAAAGAACAAACATGTTTGTCTGAGATTTCTACACGACATCACTGCGTCTACTCTGAATCCTTGACCCTTAAATCTGTGTGTAACACTGAGGAGAACAGGCTCCGCCCACTTCCTGTCTGTCGTCTCTTTACACAGAAATCCCACAGGCGGCTGCAGATTTGTTGACGGCCATGCAAACATGTGCTGTTGATTACATGACTCAGGCCAGTACAGTAAAGATGCAGAGAACACACACACACACACACACACACACATCTTCACAGGGGAATTTTCAGTCTGTGTGTGTGTGAATTTCTAACACTAACATTAAACGCTTCAGTTTTCTCTAAATCTAACATCAAAAGTGTGTTTAAGTCTGAGAGTTAAACATGAAAACATGTAAAAGTCCATCAAAAAACACAGGCTGCTGCTGCCGCTGTTGTTTTTTGGAAGATGGTGATTGTGCAGTTTCACTTTCAGCCTCTAGTGGGCGCCACAGAGCAGAGAGCAGCAGCAGAGACAAACAAACACACACACGTTCAGGCAGAAGCAGCTGGAGGTCAGAGTTTCAGTCAGAAAAACATCATTTTTAAAGGCATCACAGCTCAAGATTTATGGATTAAAATCAGATTATAATATGAGTTTCAGTTCAAGATCTGTCTCCAATTCAGCTTTTCAAATCCAGGCTGAGGCGGGGGTTAATATGGAGGAACAAAACTGCCCAAATAAATATGACAAATAAATAAAAGTGAAAAAAAAATGTAATTCAAAAATTAAATGCAAAAAAATATAATTATACAAAAAAAAAAATTCAAAAAAACCCATCTATGTTAAATAAAATAAAAGAAAAAATGGATTCAAAAATTTATAAAAATTAAAAATCAAAAATACATGTGGAAATAAATGTAAAAATACAATATAATTAAATATCATTCAATACATTTGAATACAATGTTCTTCTGTATTTCATACTGACATTCTGCAGCAGGAAATAAATAAAATGAGTGCGGAGCGCTTTTATTCATTGATTAATACTTAATTCTATAGATATATTTATTTTTGTACTTATTTCCACATTAATTTTTCCTTTTTATTTTAATTTGTTTGAGTCTAATTTTTTAATTTTTTAAATTCATTCTTACTTAATTATTTATTTAATTTGTGGATATAATTTTTTTATTTTTGCTTTTATTTCAATTTGTATTAATTTTTTTACACAATTTTTGAATTTTCTTTTTTTTATATATTGGTTTTGATTTTGACTTTGCACTTGAAACACTGAGAAACAAACACATTGCAAAAAGCTAACCTTCAAAAATAATTTAAAGAATTGGGAATGTTTTACTTTAACTAAGATATATATATATATTTCAAGCCTCGATTAACCCAGAAATACCTTAAAATTAGTGAATTCTCTCTGATAACAAGTGCATTTGTCTTAATACAAAGAAATATGGCAACTTGCCCATAAAGCCCATTTTCCTCAAGTGCCTCCTTATTGTGCATCTTGAAACAGCCAGACCACATTCTTTCAGAGAGTCCTGTATTTCAGCTGGAAAAACTTCAAAACTGAGATTAAAAAAAACTTGAAATTTGAGGCAATAAGTCAAAATAATGAGATAAAAGTCAGAGTAAAAAAATCAAAATTTTGAAGCAAAAAGAGGGAAATTTGGGGGAAAAGGTCAAAAAATTTGGGAAGTTGAAATTCTGTCTATAGGGTCAAAACTATGAGGATAAAAAGTCAGAATTATGAGGAAAAAATTGATGTTTTAAGTTTAAGAAAACTACAATTACAAGATAGTGCAGTCAAACTTATTGGATAAAAGCAGAATCTTAAGATAAAAATGTTAAAAATTTGGGATAATGGAGCTGAAATGTTGAAACAAAAATATGAGACAAAAAGTCAGAATCTTCAGATAAAAAATTCAAAATTTTGAGATTATGAAATTCAATATTTTGAAGTAAAAAAAAAGGAAAATTTGAGAAAAAATGTCCAGAGACCACATTCTTTCAGAGAGTCCTGTATTTCAGCTGAAGTTATTTGTGGGTTTTTCTTTGCATCCAGAACAATTTTCCTGTCAGTTGTAGCTGAAATGTTTGTCCCTCATTTTCCACTTCTTCATTAGAGTTTGAACTCTGCTTATTGGCATCCTCAGTTCCTTGGATATCTTTTTATATCCCTTTCCTGTTTTATACAGTTGGATTCACTTTTCCTGCAGAAACTTGAACTTGAACTGAGACAGAAACAATTCTTTTTCTTTCCTCATGGCTCAGAATCCAGAAATGTCAGTGCAGCACTGGATGAAAGATGCAAGGAGCTCAGAAACTCACTGTTGTTTGTTAATAAATGTTTTCCCCAAACCACTAACTGTGAGTGACAGAAAATGTTTATAGGACCAAACTCTGACCTGTGGCAGACGGCGTGACGAGTGGAGGGGATGACAGGGCACAGGCAAGTGGCAGACAGGCAGACAAACTGGCAGACGGACAGATAAAGTGGCAGACGGACAGAAGCAGCCAGAAAACATGGGAAAGGAAGACTTACTAACTGTTTTTGTCCCCTGTGGGAGGGTGCAGCCCGACATGGACTTGTTTGAGCTCTGACGTTTAGAAGGGTCAAGAGTGACCCTAAGGAAAAGAGAGAGAGAGGAAAAAGAAGCAGAAGAACAAGGAGAGATGAAGAGAGGATGAGAGGGATGGAAAACAAAGGAACGTTAAGAGCAGAAAAAGCCAGTGAGGCGATGGAGAAGAAATGAGAAGAACAAATCAAACTTTGTGAGCAGTAGTTCTGGAAAAAAAAAGGAGGATAGAAGAAGAAGAAGAAGAAGAAGAAAAGAAGCAGGTGACCGGCAGGGAAAGCAAAACGTTTGTAAGAAAATCAAACAAACAGATAAAGCAACAATGAGCAGCTGAAGAAGAAGAAATCACAGTGAGAGAGAATCAGAGTCCAACCTCAGCGTCAGAGCGGGGTCAGAGAGGTCGACGTTAGAGGAAAAGAAACGACTGAAGGGTTAGAAATCTATAATCACAACATCTATAAAACACTATCTATGTCTCAAATCTATAATCACAACATCTATAAAACACTATCTATCAAATCTATCAACACAACAGAGGATTAGGGCCACGCTGAAAAACTTTAACAATCTAAATTATGCTACAACCAAACTTTATTCTGAACGTTAAAGTTTCTAAAGATTAAGTTTTTTTTTATTTGTAGAACCTTCACTGAGATAAAACTTCATAAATGAATGAGACCATTCTCGTAAATTCAAGACGTTATTCTCAAAAATCTTTCATGTAAATCCATGAATTTATATTGGTAAAACTTTGAGACTACTCTTTGTAAATCTACGACTTTATCTTAAAAAATGTGTGAGATAATTCTCTCAAATTTCTGAATTTTATTTTTGTAAATTAGTGACTTTATATTTGTGTGTGTCTATAAATGTATCTATTTATCTATATATCTATATCTATATCTATCTATATCTATCTATCTATCTATCTATCTATCTATCTATCTATCTATCTAAATACATATGAATGACTTAATTCTAGTGTATAATTATAAATATATAAAATATCAATATATAAAAATATATAAATATGACTAAATTCTCTTAAAACCAGGACTTAAATCTTGTATAAATATGATTTTATTCTCAAATATAAATATAAAGATATATAAAAATATGAATACGTGTATATATATATATGACTCTCGTGTAAATATGATTTTATTCTCCTAAATCTACGACTTTATTCTAATATATGTGGGACTTTATTCTTATTTACATATGACTTTATTCCGTTAAATCTATGACTTCATTCTTGTTAATCTTCAAAATTATTCCTGTAATTTTTAGTAATTATTCTTATCTATCAATGACTCTGTTCTGTAAATCTATGACTTTATTATTCATAAATTTACAACTTTGTATGTGTTAATCCATGACGTTAATTCTGTTAAACTTTCACAGTATTTATATTAATCTATGAGTTAATTCATGTTTATTTATGACCTCACTCTTGTTAATTTATGTTATTTTTCTTGTAATGTTTGACTTGTAGGTCTTTTCTCACAAATTCATGACTTAAATCTTGTACATTTTTTTTTTTTTTTTTAACGAGGCCCTAATCCTTTGATGAGTCTTTCAGATGAGTGTTAAAGAGTTTTCAGAAACAGTAAAAACTTTCTTTACTCAGATAAAAACTTCAGCTTTGTGCTGAAGATGTTTTATTAAAGGGGACGACTGAGTTTCCAGAGTTAAAGTAAATTCAGAGACGGATGTTTCCAGAGTTTTTTAGACCCAGGTCTGCGCTGAAGGAGGACCAACTTTAACAAACTCTAACAAACTCTAAGGAACTCTAAAGAAGTCTGAGGAAGTCTAAGGAAGTTTGAGGAGCCTGTGAAGATGTTAGAGGAGGAAGAAGCGGTCGGTTAGTGCTGGTTAAGGAAGAGACGGTGAGAGGCAGCAGAGTTAGCTCAGTGATCTTCATGTCCAGGTTTATTTCTGTCCAGTTACAGCCAAGAATCATACAGTCGGTCAGTGCAGCAGCAGCAGTCAGAGAAAACAAAAAAAAACTTTTCTTTTTTTTAACACAGTGGTCATCCTCCTCTGCTCTAACGCTCAGCAGAGTCACTCCTCCTCCCAGCTCCTCCCCTTACCTGCGCGTCAGCTTGGAGGTGAGTTTGCTGAGCAGGTTGGTGGTGGCCCGGGTCCTGGCGTGAGGTAACGGGCTGGAGTCGTGCGACAGCGTGGGCGAGGCCGGGGGAGCGTGGGAGGGCGGCCGGCGGTCTCTGATCTGCCCGCCGTGGAACGTGCTCCTCACCGTGGTTCCTCTGGAGAGGCGGGAGGAGGGCGTGGAGGAGGAGGAGGAGACGCCCGAGGCGCCGCCGATGCTGTGGGTGGAGGGGGAGGCAGGGGGGAGGCGGTGGGATAAGGAGCTGGAGGAGAGAGAAACAGACTCTGGTCACTTTACACTTTTAATCACTTTTTTTTCCTCTGTACTAAACCAAAAACACACATTTTAGAAAGTTTAGTTTTGTCCAAACTCAGGTCAAAGTTCATTTTCACACAGTCTCCAGCTTTCATCTCCAAATATATTAATAATGACACAGAAATGAGTCACAAACAAAACTTAATTTTATCACATCAACTTTTCCAGCTGCGACTTTAAATTCAGGTTTTTATCAGGAGACAAAAATATCAGAGTTAAAAAAAAACATCAAAGACTCGAGATGAAGTTAAAGTTTTCACACGGAGCAGAAATAAAATGAGGAAGCTGGAGTTGATAGTTTTTCCGTCTCCCTTCTTCTATTCCTCTGATTCTTCCTTCCTTCTGTCCTTCTTTTATTCATTCCTCCTCTCCTNGAGGAGGAAGAAGCGGTCGGTTAGTGCTGGTTAAGGAAGAGACGGTGAGAGGCAGCAGAGTTAGCTCAGTGATCTTCATGTCCAGGTTTATTTCTGTCCAGTTACAGCCAAGAATCATACAGTCGGTCAGTGCAGCAGCAGCAGTCAGAGAAAACAAAAAAAAACTTTTCTTTTTTTTAACACAGTGGTCATCCTCCTCTGCTCTAACGCTCAGCAGAGTCACTCCTCCTCCCAGCTCCTCCCCTTACCTGCGCGTCAGCTTGGAGGTGAGTTTGCTGAGCAGGTTGGTGGTGGCCCGGGTCCTGGCGTGAGGTAACGGGCTGGAGTCGTGCGACAGCGTGGGCGAGGCCGGGGGAGCGTGGGAGGGCGGCCGGCGGTCTCTGATCTGCCCGCCGTGGAACGTGCTCCTCACCGTGGTTCCTCTGGAGAGGCGGGAGGAGGGCGTGGAGGAGGAGGAGGAGACGCCCGAGGCGCCGCCGATGCTGTGGGTGGAGGGGGAGGCAGGGGGGAGGCGGTGGGATAAGGAGCTGGAGGAGAGAGAGAGAAACAGACTCTGGTCACTTTACACTTTTAATCACTTTTTTTTTCCTCTGTACTAAACCAAAAACACACATTTTAGAAAGTTTAGTTTTGTACAAACTCAGGTCAAAGTTCATTTTCACAGTCTCCAGCTTTCATCCTCAAATATATTAATAATGACACA
>RPOG01001136.1:176211-179896 GCA_008086565.1 Thalassoma bifasciatum
AATCACTTACAAGAGCTAAAGGAATAAGTCAGCGACGGGTTTTTAATGACATTTAAACCTGACGGCACAGAACCAGACTGAATGAAGACAAAATACAGCCCTAAAATGCTCCTTCATGATTCCTAAATAAGTTAAAAGTCCTTTTTAAACCAAAAAGAAGTTAACAGCAAAGATAGTTGGCTTTAAAGAGTCTTTTAAATTAAATCAAAGTTGGTCGGTGCAGGAGCGATCTGTCTGCCACGAGAGTCTTTAAGCACCAATCAGTCCATTAATCCACAGGGAACCAAAAAGGAAAACCAGTTCAAAGAAGAATGATTGATCAACAAAAAATCTCTGCTATATATAATGAGGTACAGTCGGGGGCAGAGACTGAGGAGAGTTTGAGGAGCAGCTCACTGCTTCATCAGGAAACTCTGAAAACATCTAAAAAATGTATGAAATCTGAAAATGTTTGATCACATCTGAGAAAGTCTAAAAATGTCTAAAATTGCTGAAAAAACCTCTAAAAAAACCTTTGACATCACCTCAAAGCCTCTGAAAACCTCCTAAAAACATTGAAAATTGCTGATATCTCTTAAAACCTCTAAAAAGAACCTTTGACAACATCTTGAAAAAACTGAAAATGTCCTAAATCTGAAAACCTCCAAAAACTTCTAGAAACCTTTGGAAACCATAAAATATCTCCACAAACATCGAAAATTGCTCAGATTTGAAATCTCTGAAAACCTCAAAAACACCTGTGACAACATTGTAAAACATCTGACAACATCTAAAACCAATAAAAAAAAACTCTGAAAAATGTCTAAAAACACTTAAAATCTCTGAAAACCTCTTAAAAAACATTGGACAACACTTTAAGATATCTAAAACTGATTGAAAACGTCTTAAAACACCTGAAATCTTAAAAAAAAAAAAAAAAAACGGATCCTCTAAAAACCTCCAAAAACGTCTAAAAGAATCCAAAAACATTTAAATTGCTGAAATCTCTGAAAAATCTCTGCTATACCAGGCCCAAAAATCAAAAATTAAAGTGATCTCACTGGATCCAGGGAAGAGTTGATGTCAGGAAGCAGCTCCTTCGTTTTCCTCCGCGTGCAGCAGCACCAGGCTGTTGTTTACCTCCGTTGCCACGACGACCGACATTGAGCCGCTGTATTACTTTAATGAAATCTTTTGAAAGCTTTTTTTTTTCCTTTAAAGACCACGGTGGCACATATGTTAGTACAAAATGATGTTTGTGTGGCGTTATAGATGAACATGCACGCACTTTAGCGCAGCACTTTAGCGCAGAGCTGGGATTGTATAGTGGAAAAGCTCCATTATTGAAGAAGTGAGGACTCTTTCTCTCTCCTCTCACCTGTTCTCTTTCCCGTTCTGCAGCAGCGTGTGTCTCTCCGTGTTGGTTCGGTCCGTGCACACGTACGTGTTCCTCCTGGTCATGGCACTGGCAGGAATATTATTCTGAGAAAAAAAACAGAAACAGGACATGAACTTTAATAATGGAGGAACACACAGACTCTCTGCCCTGTTTCTCTGAGTCTTCAGTCTGTTTTGGTTCAGAGGTAATCTCAGGTTAATCCAAACCGACTCTCTCTCTCCTGATAATCTGACAGAAGAACCGTAATCTGCAGATTCTTCCCGTCGCATGAATCTGCAGTTTGTTTTCATCTCAGGCTGTGAAAGTGATTAACTCTTGGAGCCGTCTGTAATCTGAGCCGGATTAAATCTTTTCAGACGTCAGAAAATCTGTGTCAGAGCAGGCACAACACTCGCTAATCTGAGCAAATGGGATTAGAGCGTGTGAAGTATGGATGCGGCGTGAAGCAGCGTCTCACCGTGGTGGCGTTGGCCTCCTTGCGTCTGTCGGGGATCTCGGATTTGTTGGGGTTGTGGGCGGAGCTAACCATGGGGCTGGAGGGCGTCGGGATGCTACGGGAGCCCACGGCGTTCGTGCTCGGCTTTCTGATGGACAGACGCTCCTCCTTAAGCCCCGCCCCCTCAGCCGTACCGCTGGGGCTCCGCTTCGGGTGTGTGGACCCTGGAGCTGCTGGACCACCTGTATAAAAAAAAAAAAACAGGTTTAAGGTTTTTGGCGACGTCTTTTTATCTCAAAATATTTCTTTATAATTGTACAATATTGATTTTTTCTAAAAGTGTTAACTTTTAAATTGTACAATTCAGATTTTTCATTTAAAACTTTTGACTTTTGATCTCAAAATTTCTAGTTTTGATCTCAGATTTTTTTCTAAACTAGCTCAATAATTTGACTTATTTAAACTTTCAACTTTACACCTTAAAGAGTTGACTTTTAAGCCTTTTTATCTAAAAATTTTAGACTTTATTACCTCAAAATTTCAACTTTTTATTTCAAAATTTCTCATTTTGTCCGAAAAATGTTGAGCTTTTCAGTCAGAATCTCTCTTAACTATTACAAAATTTTGACTGTATCTTAAACTGCACTTTTTATCTAATATTTTGCATTATTACTGTACAATTTTTAGTTTTGACCCCGAAATATTCATTTTCCATCTTAAAAGATTTGTCTCAAAATTTCACTTTTTTCAAAACAAATTTTATCTTCTTACCTCAAGAAATTTTGAGCGTTTATCTCACAATTTTCTACACTGTTTCACAGTTTTGACTTAATAATCGTCGACTTTATCTCAAATTTTAACTTGTTTTCTTAAAATTTGGCTTTCTCACTTTACAATTTTGACTTATAATCCCAAAACTTTAACTATTTACCTCTAAAGATTTTAATTTGTTACCTCAAAATTTCATTTTTTTTTTCAAGAATTTTGACTTTTACATCAAATTTTCTAGTTTTTACTCCAGAATTCCTTAAATTTCTTGACTTCATAATTGTACAATTTGACTTTTTATGTCATAATTTGACTTAATATTGGATCCAAAAATTCTCAACAAAGGCAAGTTTTTGTTTTTATTTCCTCAACTGGCAGAGATGGGCCCCCATAAAATGCCTCACCACATAAAGAAAAAGAAAAATATATATTTAACTCTTATGCAAAAGTATGAATAATGTCAGCAGCTCAGTGCAGATTTGATTTATCAGACGTATTAATGGTTTGTATAACAAGCTGAGAAAGAAAACAGACATTTAAAGGAATTTATTTAACACCGCCCGATGTGATTTTAGCCCCAAAAAGGAGTAGACATCTGAGAGAAAGACTCCGTTTGGAGAATAAACGAATAAAAAGTGTGGTTGTGTCTCACAGAAGTCGGAGTGTCGTCTCTGGCGGTGGTAGGTGGAGGCGCTGCGCTGCGTCTTGTGTCCAGAGGAGGAGGAGGCTGCAGAGGAGGAGGTGCTGTGTTTGCTGGTCCCGTTGGTCATGGTACCGGGTCGGACTCGAGCTAAACTCAGGTTACTGCCTGTTCTGGACTCTGTGGTCTCCGTCTGGAACGAACCGGGTCAGAACATCATCATCACACTGACTCCTTTATGTTATGAGTTATCATATATGTTTATGGGTCAATGACAAAAAGAGGGTCTAAAAACGTATTTTTAAAAGTTCTTTGAAAATGGATAAAAACATATTTCTGAGAGAAGAATTATGTTTTCTAACAGATTTCAGTAGTTGACCAACATTTCAAAGTTTTTAGGTTCATTATTTTTTAGTATTTTTAATTTGAGCACCCAAAAATGTCAGGTGGTGCAACCAAATAT